>JAKWIY010002815.1:0-107781 GCA_027704805.1 Solanum corneliomulleri
TTATATATGTCAATTAAATATTTAAATAATGATCATTTATAACAAATAAATACTTTTATTTGGTAGGTGTAGACTACGAAAATGATTATGATCTACTAGTTGATCAATTTCTCTACAAACTATTACAATTCACTACTCTCATTCGATGACAAGTTCTCGATATGTATGCATCTGTAAAAAAGTAGACGGTATTATTCCTTAAAAAGAAGATGGAGGTAATAAATATTTTGTAACTATTATGTCGACATTTAAATTATGTGTTGTGACATGTTCAAAAAAGAGATTTTAATACAAGTTGAATACTTGATATATTATAAGAATTGTATAATTGAAGTTGTTATAGTATATAGTTTTCAAATTCATTGTAACAATTTTTGTTATGATGTGTCTTGCAATGATCAAAATATCAATTCGATATGCTCATATTGTACATTTTATTTTACAAATATTTATACTAATTAGCATGTATATATGTGCGTGCACGCGTTAGAAAATTAGTATTATTATAAGTGGAAGCTCAAAATATAAAATAAATTATCATTTTATCAGTCCACTAAATAAAAATTATACATCATTTCATTAATTTTATTAGATATTAAACTTGCTGAAAATCATAAAAAACTGAAAAAAAATATGAAAAGACACATTGCGTCATTTATCACAGTCAACCATAAACATTGTTTTAAGACCTTTCTAAACTAAATCGTTATTTTAAGAAGTCCAAAAAATGTTTATTACTTTATCCAATTAAATGTAAAATTTAAGACATTAAAGAAGATAAAAAGATGTGTATCGTTTTTCGAAACCCTCTTTTTCATAAATTAATTTCTTAAAACTCTTTCCTCTTCATTTGGCTATATTTAATGAAGATCATTTTTTCAAATTTATAATACAAATATTGAAAAATCAATAAATATACATAAATGAGGACCATAGACAAGGTGATGTGGCACCTCTCTATGCCTCCATTCTTTTTTTCTTTTTTCTCTCTTTTTGATATTTTCTCTTCTTTCTTTTCATGAAATAATTTGTTTATTAATCAAAAAATTCAAACATATTTATTATTGTAATTATATATAATGAGTTACAAAACCTCCATCTATTGATATTCTCACTTAAATAGCATGTCTTTTCAATTTCCTTCTAACTTTTTCTATGGCTTATCCAATCTATAAATACCTATCATCTATAGAGATATTGAATGTTCATTTTCATTTTTTCATTCTTTCTTTTTTTTAGTATAGTTATTTTTTTCTTTTCTTCGTCTTTTTATTCATCAATCATGTACATAATGAAAAGAAGACATGGAAAAGATGATAACACAATATGACCTTTACTTTGATGAAGATCATAGGTATATTCTTCAAAGATTCATCACATTATTTGGTATAAGTTCAACAAAATGAAGAAGGAAGCATATATTCTATTCTCTTTTATTTTATTTCTTTGATTTGAACAAAAAAATGAATATTCTATTCATTGTTGTTGTCGTTTAAGATGAAAAGATGCACATTTTTTATTTATTTATATATATGTCAATTAACAGCTAATTAATATTTTAAATTTTGTCATGATTGAATTAAAAGTATATTACCTATGGTACATTTCTTTTATATCTACTGGATATTTTTGCCCCTAAAAATATATGATGCGGTCTATAATATTAGTAATGAATCACAAAATAAATGAATAAATTTTATTTTTAGTATTAAATTTTTATAATAATATTTTATGAATGAGCACACCCGATATCACTTTGTAAGAATACATTACATTAATTTTTTAATTAAACATATAAAGTTGACATATTTTTAATGTGAATGAATAACACATGACAATATTAATAAGTAATAAACTCGTATGAATATATATATTTTTATTGAGTAGAACACTTTCATTATTGTAATTTGTTATTGATCACACTTTATGTTTGTTCATTAGTTAAAACCTTTACTTTTTCATTTTATCCTAAAAATAAGTGGGTAAGGGGGGAAACTAATCCTACAAACATAATTAGAACTTTAAATTTATCATTCCCTAAAATTAATCTCATTAATTTTCCCTTCTTAAACTAAGAAATGTGTATCTCTTTATCTTCATAATTTATATTTTTATAATTTCTATACTCCTCATAACCTCCACATTTAAATGTGTAAACTTATGAAAATTATTTGGGTTTTTAATAATATATCTATATATATATATAATATATATGATATATATATATATATATCTTTTATATATATATAGAGAGAGAGAGAGAGAGAGAGAGAGAGAGAGAGAGAGAGAGGAGGACCATGAATTAGAATGAGATTAAAAGAATAGAAAATTTAGAAAATATTAAAACTAATTTTTTAAATAACTTGGTTAAGGACCATGCAATACAATGTCACAAGTTTTCAATTTGTGTTGCAATGTTATTCCTTAAAAAAAAAAAAAAGAACCATGATAGAAATTTTTTTTTTGCCAAAATCAAAAATAACAATTGAAAAAAAAAGACTTGTAATTTAATGAACCAATACTATGACTTGTGTTTTTATTGTTTTATTCATTGTTTATTATCCCACTTTTAATTATTTTTTTTACGCTTTATTTTATATGAATTGAAATAAGTAATTGAAAATAAAATTTAATGAGTGAAAATATTGATCCCATAATTGATGATGTTGCAAACTTTTGAGTCAAAACTGTTTTTTTTTTTTTTTGCTTGGTTTACTTGTATGTATATTGCACTCCACATATATATTTCATATTAGATATTTATATTCTTTATACTATCAAAATAATATTTTTATAACTCTTTTGAAGTTTATTAAAATATAATTATCAAATCAAAATAAATAGAATTGTGAATATAAATATTTAATATATATATTTTATGAAATTTAAAAATAGGACAAATATTTATTTATGGATTTGATAAATTAATTTATTTTTGTTAAATACGTATATTTTGAAAAATTTAATTAAATATTGAATACAAATGAATAAATAAATTGATTCAATTTTTAATATATTAAAAAAATAAAATCACAAAATTTAGTACTATATAAAAAGTTAAGAATTGTCAACATTAACTTTTTTTTTTTTACTGTTATTTTAATATTTTACTTTTATTTTTTTAAAATTCAAATTAAAAGTAAGTAACATAGAAAAAGATCAATGTTATTCCTAAAAAGCATGCACCTAAATTATAGGAACACAACTGAAATAAACTATATCTATGGGTGCGCTAATTGATAAAAGAATTTAAAAATTTTATATAGAGAAAAAATTTAATCAAAAAATGACAAACATTATATATATTATATATACATACATATACATACAGACATATATATCATATATATATATATATATATATATATAGTATATATATATGTATGTATATTCATTGTTTTTACATTTTTATTTAATTAATCACTAAATTTAATTGCAAGTCTCCATATTATTTTTAGTGTTCCATATTATTTTTAGTGTTTGTGTATTCACATACAAAAATTGATATTGGATCCTTCGATTATAAAATCAATACTAAAGGTATGTATTTATAATTATTTATTTTAAAATTTAATAAGTTTATTCAATATATTCATGTCTTTTTTTTCTAAAAAAAATAATAATTCAATATCAGCAGTAGATTATTTAGTAATGATCACAAATTTAGTAATATAGAAATAAGCATATATCATTTAATTTGTTTTTAATATATCATGAAATAATCTCAATTTTTATTTAAAGTTATACAAGATTCTATATTATATTTGTAGAGATTAAAAATTAAATAGGAAGGTAGTCTTAAAATTTCCACATTACATTCCCACTCAAACACAAACTCTAAAAATTAATTATTTGAATAATAAACTAAACAATTTATATGTACACAAATTTAAATTTATTTTATTAATATTAATGTAAAGATAAAAATTAAAACTTAAATATTTGGATGATATTTTTTAAAATTAAAATTAAAAAATAATAATTAAACTATTCACTAAAATAAAACCAGAATATTAATAGACCGTTTTAAAACTTCACATTACATTTTCACTCAAAACTCTAAAACCTGATCAAGACACACGGATTGTATTTCCTTTAACATAATAAAACATACTAACAAAAATTCAACAATTTTAAAATTCAAAAAATAATTTAAAATTCTTTTATTTCAGTATCTTAAATTAACAAAAAAAATAAATAAAAAAATTAATCAACCAAAAAATCATTTTTAAAATAAATATTACAAAATTCTATGTTGCAAAAAATAAAAAAAGATTAATGTAATTGCAGTTTATTATTTTAAAATAGTAAGATCGATTTTAAAAAACAGTAATATAATTAATTCAAAATAATTTAAATTCATAATTTTCTTAAACATAAATATTAAATATTAAATACTTACAATTATTATTATTATTTTTGGTTTTCCACCCGGCGTTCGGAGCTCACATTGGAGCTCCGACTAAATACGTATCGCGCATTGCAGGGTCAGGGGTGAAGCTCCCAACATGATTTCTCCATTCCCAGGGCTCAAACCCGAGACCTCTGGTTAAGGGTGAAGCACTCCCACCAGTGCACCACAACTCATGTTGGTTACAAATTTTAAATACTTACAAATTTATTATCGATTTAAAATGGCAATTTATTAGAGATTTTTTGTAAATCTTTTCAGTCTTAAGTTTTATATTTTTTTAAAAGTCATTTAATTCATTGTAATTTATTTTTTATAATCTGTTTTTTGAGTTTGTGTTTGAGTAGGGATTTAATGGAAGTTTTAAACTTATCTATTTATGTTCCGATTTGTTTTAATAATAATTTAAAGTTTTATATAAAAAAAATACTAGCCAAAATTCAAAAATTTTAATATTTAAAAAGTAATTTAAATATCTTTTATATTTGTATCTTAAATAACCAAAAATAAATAAAAAAAAGTAACCAACTAAAAAACTCTTTTTAAAATATTATAAAATTGTAGTTTGAAAAAAAAAAAAAAAGGTACATACATGTATGCAATTAATTCTTTTAGAATAGTGGATTCAGTTTTAAAAAAGACACATGAATGGATTGCCATTTTATATCGAAACAAAAAATTTTAAAAATCATTTTATTAAATAATTACTTTAAATTAATGTTATTTAAACCATTTTACACATTTTAATTATTTGAATTATCGGATTTATGATTAAATTTTATTTAATTAAAAACAAAAATATAAATTGGCAGTTTTAAAATTTCTTATTAAAATTTCACTCACACACAAACTCTAAAACTTGATTAATAAATTAAAAAAATTATATTTTACACATAGTGTTTCTTTTAACATAGTAAATGTCACGACCCAAAAACCGAGCCGCGACTGGAACCCACATTTACCCTCCTATGTGAGCGAACCAACCAAACTAACCCTTAACATTTCAATATAATATCGACAGAAAGTAATGCGGAAGACTTAAACTCATTAATAAAATCAATTCAAAAACTATTATTATTCAACATCTATTATTCCCCAAAATCTGGAAGTCATCACCACAAGAACATCTATCTCAAATTACTAAACTAAGAATGTCTAAGAACAAAATAACTAAAAAGCTAGTCCATGCCGGAAGTTCAAGGCATCAAGACATGAAGAGGGAGATCCAGTCCAAGCTAGAAGCATTAGCTCACCCTGAAATCCGGTATACTGATGACTGGCTAGGATTACTGTTGAGTTGAAGATGACGGAACGTTTGCTGCACTCCACAAATAACAAAGAAGAAAACATAAAAGTGGGGGTCAGTACAAAGCACGGGTACTGAGTAGATATCATCGGCCAACTCAAAATAGAAGACAATATATATTAAGCAATATCATAAAATCAACTATGATACTCAACATGTAGCAACAACAAGTACTATATCATTAACAGTTACCGTCAAGTTCACACATGAGGACTCAAGCCTCAATACCATACTCATTTGGGAATTAGATTCATTAAAGTGAGTATATTAGCATCTTTCAAGATTCATTATGTTTATTCCCCTCGTGTCGGTACGTGACACTCCGCTCCATATACTATCCTGGTGTCGGAACGTGACACTCCGATCCTCATTCTATCCTGGTACCCGAACGTGGCACCCGATCCATATACTCCTGGTGTCGGAACGTGACACTCCGATCCTCATTCTATCCTGGTACCGGAACGTGGCACCCGATCCATATACTATCCTGGTGTCGGAACGTGACACTCCGATCCTCATTCTATCCTGGTACCGAAACGTGGCACCCGATCCTCTATCTCTATCCTGGTACCGGAACGTGGCACCCGATCCCCTAATTCATCAAGCCTTCTTTTATACTAAGGCATCATCATTCTCATTGTATAATTTATCAAGCCTTCTTTTACACCAAGGCATCATCATTAACAAGTGAATTAGGGTTTCTTTCAAGATTTAGGATTCAATAGCTTCATCATGCTTATTTTATCACAATTTCATAATCACAATCATGCAAGCATACAATTAAGCATATAGAAGGGTTTACAATACTACCAACACATATCATTCGCTATTAAGAGTTTACTACAAGATAGCATAAACCATAACCTACCTCCACCGAAGAATTGATCAAACAAGCTAATCCTCAAAGCTGCGTTTTTCCTCCTCTTGATTTGTTCTCTTCTCTTTTCTTATTCCAACCCTCTTTCTTTTACCCTAATTAGTATATAATTAAGTATAAAAGATGATAATAATAACCCACTAATTTACTTAAGGTTACCTCTTTTAACCCCCAAGTAATTAGACTTATTAATATTATCTCTCTAACTTTATAATTAAGGAAGGAATAGTCCAAAACGTCCCTTAAAACGTGTAAAGAAATCCGACTCTGACTGGGATTACGCAACCTGTGACGGCCCGTCGTGACTGCGACGGTCCGTCATGCAGGTCGTCGTAAACACCAGAAACTCCATTTTCCACTAAGGAGTCTGTGACGGTCCGTCACACCTGTGACGGTCCTTCCTGCAAATTCGTCACGAAGTTCAGAGAGTTGATTTTCAGTACCCAATTTCAGAATTTCTAAGTATATTGAAATGAGACCCTGCGACGGTCCGTCGTGCCCATGACGGTCCGTCGTGGGGTCCGTTGCCTCAGCCAATTTTCCAGAAATAAAATCTGCTACTCAAAACGACTAAACATGTCGTTACAATAGATACCGATTTACCCATCGTTCGTCCTCGAACGATCAAAAGAAGAGAAACAAGGGTGGAAAGGAGTACCTGATTCCGTAAACAGATGTGGGTATTTTTCTTGCATATCAGTCTCCTTCTCCCAAGTGGCTTCTTCAACTGGTCGATTCTTCCATTGCACCTTGATGGATGCAATCTCCCTCGACCTCAACTTACGGACTTCTCTAGCTAAAATAGCAATAGGCTCCTCCTCATAAGACAGATTCTCATCAAGCAAAACTGAATCCCAACGGATAATGTAGTTTCCATCCCCATGGTATCTCTTCAACATCGACACATGAAATACCGGATGCACTCCAGACAGCCCTGGAGGCAAGGCTAACTCATAAGCCACCTCCCCTACTCGCTTAAGTACTTCAAATGGTCCAATATACCTTGGACTAAGCTTACCTCTTTTACCAAACCGCATCACCCCTTTCATTGGCAAAACTTTCAACAAGACTTGTTCACCCTCCATGAACTCTAAGTCTCTAACCTTTCGATCTGCATATTCTTTTTGCTTACTTTGCGCCGCTAGAAGCTTTTCTTGAATAGATTTCACTTACTCTATCGAATCCCTCAAAAGGTCAGTACCCCAAGGTCTAACCTCAAATGCATCAAACCACCCAATGGGAGACCTACATCTCCTACCATACAATGCTTCAAAATGGGGCCATATCAATGCTCGAGTGATAACTATTATTGTATGAAAACTCCGCTAAGGGTAGGAAGTTATCCCAATGACCACCAAATTCTATCACACAAGCACGAAGCATATCCTCTAACACTTGAATCGTTCGCTCAGACTGACCATCGGTCTGAGGGTGAAATGCAGTGCTAAGATCCAACCTAGTACCCAATTCAGCATGCAATGTTTTCCAAAACTTAGAAGTAAACTGCGTACCTCTATCTGATATGATGGATAGTGGAACCCCATGCAATCGAACGATTTCTGAGATATAGATCTTGGCTAACTTCTCTGCATTGTAAGTCACCTTAACCGGAATAAAATGAGCAGACTTAGTTAACCTATCAACAATCACCCAAATGGAGTCATACTTACCCATTGTCTTTGGAAGACCAACCACAAAGTCCATTGCGATTCTCTCCCACTTCCATTCAGGAATGGGCATTCTCTGAAGCGTTCCTCCGGGCCTCTGGTGTTCATACTTTACTTGTTGACAGTTTGGACATTTGGCAATAAAGTCAACAATATCGCGCTTCATTCTACTCCACCAAAAGTGTTGCTTTAGGTTGCGATACATCTTGGTTGCACCCGGATGTATAGAATACCTTGAACTATGAGCCTCTGTCACAATAGTGTTGATCAAATTATCGACGCGGGGTACACATACCCTTCCCTTAATCCTCAAAACACCTTCCTCGTCGATTGTTGCTTCTTTAGCCTCTCCTTGCAACACTTTATCTCGAATCCGGATCAATTTCTCATCATCAAACTGCTTCCCCTTAATCTTGTCAAGGAAGGAGGATCTTGCCTCCACACAAGCTAACAATCCTCCCTTCTCATTTACTTCTAACCTCATGAGGTCATTAGCCAAAATCTACACTTCTCTAGCCAATGGGCGTCTAGAGGCTTGCAAATGAGCTAGACTTCCCATGCTTCCCGCCTTTCTACTTAAGGCATCTGCCACAACATTCGCCTTCCCCGGATGATACAAAATAGTGATGTCGTAGTCCTTCAGTAGTTCCATCCATCTCCTTTGTCTCAAGTTCAAATCTTTCTAGTAAAGACATACTGTAGACTACGATGATCCGTATAGACTTCACACTTAACCCCATATAAATAGTGCCTCCATTGCTTTAATGCAAACACTACCGCGGCCAATTCCAAGTCATGAGTTGGATAGTTACGTACATGCACTTTTAATTGTCTTGAAGCATAAGCAATCACGTTCTTCTCTTGCATTAGCACTGCACCCAAACCCGAATAGGATGCATCACAATAAACAATGAAGTTCTTACCCTCTACCGGCAAGGTGAGGATAGGTGCGGTAGTCAACAAAGTCTTGAGTTTCTGAAAACTTTCTTCGCACTCATCCGACCATACAAATGGAACATTCTGCTTAGTTAAGTTCGTCAATTGGGAAGCAATAGAAGAGAATCCCTTGACAAATCGGCGGTAGTAGCTAGCTAACCCAACAAAGCTCCTTATTTCAGACACATTAGTGGGTCTTACCCAATTCTTCACTGTCTCAATCTTAGAAGGATCCACCATCACTCCTTCCTTAGAAACCACGTGCCCCAAAAAGGACACTGCATCTAGCCAAAACTCACACTTAGAGAATTTGGCATAAAGCTTTTTCTCCTTCAACATTTCCAACACCATTCTCAAATGCTCCTCATGTTCCTTCTTACTTTTAGAGTATATCAGTATATCATCAATAAATACGATCACAAAGAGATCCAAATACGGCTTAAATATCCCGTTCATCAAGCTCATGAACGCAGCAGGGGCATTCGTAAGACCAAAGGACATCACTACAAATTCATAATGCCCATACCTAGTCCGAAAAAGCAGTCTTTGGCACATCCGTTGCCCGTATTTTCAATTGATGATAACCGGATCTCAAGTCAATCTTAGAGAAGACACAAGCACCTTGTAATTGATCGAACAAGTCATCAATGCGAGGAAGAGGATACTTGTTCTTAATAGTTACCTTGTTCAACTGCCGGTAGTCTATGCACATCCGAAAACTCCCATCCTTCTTCTTCACAAACAAAACCGGAGCACCCCAAGGAGATGCACTTGGTCTAATGAAACCTTTGCTCAACAACTCTTGAAGTTGGGCCTTTAACTCTCTTAACTCTGCGGGAACCATTCTGTAAGGGGGTATAGAAATGGGGCGAGTGCCCGGTTCAAGATCGATACAGAAGTCAATGTCCCTATCTGGTGGCATACCAAGAAGATCTGCAGGGAACACATCCAAAAACTCGCGGACTACCGAAACCGACTCAATCGAAGGTACTTGGGTAGTGTCATCCTTGAGATGGGCCAAGAAAGCTAAACACCCATTACTAACCATTTTCTTAGCACGAAGAAAGGAGATGATACGCACCGGATTGGAAGTGTAGTCCCCCTCCCACACTAACGGGTCTGTCCCAGGTTTGGCTTACGTTACCGTCTTAGCATTACAATCCAAGATCGCAAAATTCGGAGAAAGCCAAGTCATACCCAGAATTACATCAAAGTCGACCATTTCTAAGATAACCAAATCTACATAAGTGTTGCTCCCCACAAAGTTCACCAAACAAGACCTATATACCTTTTCAACTATCACAGACTCACCCACCGGAGTAGAAACACGAATAGGCATGTCAAGTAATTCACAATGTAAATTGAGACCATTAGCAAATGAGGAAGATACATAAGAAAATGTGGATCCGGGATCAAACAATACAGAAGCCATGCAATCACAAACCAAAGTTTACCTGTGATGACAGCATCAGACGCCTCTACTTCAGACGCCTAGGGAAAGCGTAACAATGGGCCCTATCGTTTGCCTGTCCATTGCCCCTACCATGTTGTGATGTAGTGGCTCCAGTTTGCCCATCACCTCGGCCGTTTTGGTGACCACCATTACCTCGACCACCGCGTCCTCCAGAATGACGGCCTCTTCCATAACCACATCTACCTCTAGCTATTGGGGGTCGATTACTCTGTTTTGGACAATATCTCTTAATATGTCCAATCTCCCCACATACATAGCACTCTCTGGGTTCATGCATAGGTCTCTCAAAGAAGTGTTGACCGGTCTGAGGTGGACCCCCAACTACAGTCTGTAGTGAAGACGGAATGGGTCGAACTGAGTAACCTCCGGAACTCTGTCCTCTGGAGTAGGAACCACTAAACTCACCTCCCTTTCGAAACCTTTTTGATGTAGTTGCCATGGTGAAGTCATCTGGCTTCACTCCCTCTACCTCTATCACGAAGTCTACCACTTCTTGGAAGGATTTTGCCGTAGCCGCTACCTGTAAGGCCGAAATCCGCAACTCTGACCTCAACCCCTTCACAAACCGGCGAATCCGCTCTTGTGGACTGAAACAGAGTTGAGTGGCATACCTTGATAAAGCACGAAACTTAGCCTCATATGCATTAACCGACATCCTGCCTTGCTCAAGGCTCAAGAATTCATCTCTTTTCCTATCCCTCAAAGTCCGTGGGATGTACTTTTCCATAAACAAGTTAGAGAACGTTACCCAAGTCATGGGTGGTGCCTCTATTGGTTGACACTCAACATGTGATCGCCACCACATTTTGGCGTTCCCTTGAAACTTATAACTCACGAACTCAACACCAAACCGTTCTACTATACCCATCTTGTGTAGTAGCTCATGACAGTCAACCAGAAAATCGTAAGCATCCTCAGATTCAGCACCCATGAAGACTGGAGGTTTCAATTTCAAAAACTTACTGAAAAGTTCATGCTGATCATTTGTCATTATAGGCCCAGTAGTCAGACGTGGAAACGTGCCTATGTCAAATGAGGCATCCATGCGGGGAGCCATAGTAGCCGCATGTCGTATCTCTGAAACCGGAGGTGTTGCTGCAGAAACCACTAGAGGTTCCTGACCGTGATCAGATAACCCGCTAAGATAAGCAAGAACCTGATTGATCATTTCTGGGGTAGGTTGGGGTGGCAATTCCTCATTCTGCTCTTGTTCAGTTTCCCCTTCCTCACCCTCTCTTACTACCTCCTCAGTCGGTGGAGGAGTCACCGCCCTAGCATCAGATGGACTAGGTGCTCGTCCTCTTCCTCTAGAGGACATCCTCCCACGACCTCTACCACGGCCTCTTGCCGCTGTTCTTCCTCGAGCCACAGCCCCTGTGGCTGGCTCAGACGTTTCTTGTCTTGCCGATGTTGGTGTTGGCGCAGTCGTTGCTCTAGTTCTAACCATCTGCGAAATAGAGTGAAGATGGTCAGATACCAATTTGTATCACCTAGATACCAATTGGATTCAAGTAGTAGCACGAAAGAAAGAAAGAAAGAATGGAATTTTCCTAAAGTCTTATAGCCTCTCAAAGAAAAGTAAAGGCGTCCCCCTACCGTTCCTTAAGACTCTACTAGACTCGTTCTTGTGTGATGAGACCAATGAACCTAATGCTCTGATACCAAGTTTGTCACGACCCAAAACCGAGCCGCGACTGGCACCCACATTTACCCTCCTATGTGAGCGAACCAACCAAACTAACCCTTAACATTTCAATATAATATCGACAGAAAGTAATGCGGAAGACTTAAACTCATTAATAAAAATCAATTCAAAAACTATTATTATTCAACATCTATTATTCCCCAAAATCTGGAAGTCATCACCACAAGAACATCTATCTCAAATTACTAAACTAAGAATGTCTAAGAACAAAATAACTAAAAAGCTAGTCCATGCCGGAAGTTCAAGGCATCAAGACATGAAGAGGGAGATCCAGTCCAAGCTAGAAGCATTAGCTCACCCTGAAATCCGGTATACTGATGACTGGCTAGGATTACTGTTGAGTTGAAGATGACAGAACGTTTGCTGCATTCCACAAATAACAAAGAAGAAAACATAAAAGTAGGGGTCAGTACAAAGCACGGGTACTGAGTAGATATCATCGGCCAACTCAAAATAGAAGACAATATATATTAAGCAATATCATAAAATCAACTATGATACTCAACATGTAGCAACAACAAGTACTATATCATTAACAGTTACCGTCAAGTTCACACATGAGGACTCAAGCCTCAATACCATACTCATTTGGGAATTAGATTCATTAAAGTGAGTATATTAGCATCTTTCAAGATTCATTATGTTTATTCCCCTCGTGTCGGTACATGACACTCCGCTCCATATACTATCCTGGTGTCGGAACGTGACACTCCGATCCTCATTCTATCCTGGTACCGGAACGTGGCACCCGATCCATATACTATCCTGGTGTCGGAACGTGACACTTGATCCTCATTCTATCCTGGTACTGGAACGTGGCACCCGATCCATATACTATCCTGGTGTCGGAACGTGACACTCCGATCCTCATTCTATCCTGGTACCGGAACGTGGCACCCGATCCTCTATCTCTATCCTGGTATCGGAACGTGGCACCCGATCCCCTAATTCATCAAGCCTTCTTTTATACTAAGGCATCATCATTCTCATTGTATAATTTATCAAGCCTTCTTTTACACCAAGGCATCATCATTAACAAGTGAATTAGGGTTTCTTTCAAGATTTAGGATTCAATAGCTTCATCATGCTTATTTTATCACAATTTCATAATCACAATCATGCAAGCATACAATTAAGCATATAGAAGGGTTTACAATACTACCAACACATATCATTCGCTATTAAGAGTTTACTACAAGATAGCATAAACCATAACCTACCTCCACTGAAGAATTGATCAAACAAGCTAATCCTCAAAGCTGCGTTTTTCCTCCTCTTGATTCGTTCTCTTCTCCTTTATTATTCCAACCCTCTTTCTTTCACCCTAATTAGTATATAATTAAGTATAAAAGATGATAATAATAACCCACTAATTTACTTAAGGTTACCTCTTTTAACCCCCAAGTAATTAGACTTATTAATATTATCTCTCTAACTTTATAATTAAGGAAGGAATAGTCCAAAACGTCCCTTAAAACGTGTAAAGAAATCCGACTCTGACTGGGATTACGCAACCTGTGACGGCCCGTCGTGACTGCGACGGTCCGTCATGCAGGTCGTCGTAAACACCAGAAACTCCATTTTCCACTAAGGAGTCTGTGACGGTCCGTCACACCTGTGACGGTCCGTCTTGCAAATTCGTCACGAAGTTCAGAGAGTTGATTTTCAGTACCCAATTTCAGAATTTCTAAGTATATTGAAATGAGACCCTGCGACGGTCCGTCGTGCCCATGACGGTCCGTCGTGGGGTCCGTTGCCTCAGCCAATTTTCCAGAAATAAAATCTGCTGCTCAAAACGACTAAACAGGTCGTTACAATAGATACAAATTTACCCATCGTTCGTCCTCGAACGATCAAAAGAAGAGAAACAAGGGTGGAAAGGAGTACCTGATTCCGTAAACAGATGTGGGGATTTTTCTTGCATATCAGTCTCCTTCTCCCAAGTGGCTTCTTCAACTGGTCGATTCTTCCATTGCACCTTGATGGATGCAATCTCCCTCGACCTCAACTTACGGACTTCTCTAGCTAAAATAGCAATAGGCTCCTCCTCATAAGACAGATTCTCATCAAGCAAAACTGAATCCCAACGGATAATGTAGTTTCCATCCCCATGGTATCTCTTCAACATCGACACATGAAATACCGGATGCACACCGGACAGCCCTGGAGGCAAGGCTAACTCATAAGCCACCTCCCCTACTCGCATAAGTACTTCAAATGGTCCAATATACCTTGGACTAAGCTTACCTCTTTTACCAAACCGCATCACCCCTTTCATTGGCGAAACTTTCAACAAGACTTGTTCACCCTCCATGAACTCTAAGTCTCTAACCTTTCGATCTGCATATTCTTTTTGCCTACTTTGCGCCGCTAGAAGCTTTTCTTGAATAGATTTCACTTTCTCTATCGAATACCTCAAAAGGTCAGTACCCCAAGGTCTAACCTCAAATGCATCAAACCACCCAATGGGAGACCTACATCTCCTACCATACAATGCTTCAAAATGGGGCCATATCAAAGCTCGAGTGATAACTATTATTGTATGAAAACTCCGCTAAGGGTAGGAAGTTATCCCAATGACCACCAAATTCTATCACACAAGCACGAAGCATATCCTCTAACACTTGAATCGTTCGCTCAGACTGACCATCGGTCTGAGGGTGAAATGCAGTGCTAAGATCCAACCTAGTACCCAATTCAGCATGCAATGTTTTCCAAAACTTAGAAGTAAACTGCGTACCTCTATCTGATATGATGGATAGTGGAACCCCATGCAATCGAATGATTTCTGAGATATAGATCTTGGCTAACTTCTCTGCATTGTAAGTCACCTTCACCGAAATAAAATGAGCAGACTTAGTTAACCTATCAACAATCACCCAAATGGAGTCATACTTACCCATTGTCTTTGGAAGACCAACCATAAAGTCCATTGCGATTCTCTCCCACTTCCATTCAGGAATGGGCATTCTCTGAAGCGTTCCTCCGGGCCTCTGGTGTTCATACTTTACTTGTTGACAGTTTGGACATTTGGCAATAAAGTCAACAATATCGCGCTTCATTCTACTCCACCAAAAGTGTTGCTTTAGGTCGCGATACATCTTGGTTGCACCCGGATGTATAGAATACCTTGAACTATGAGCCTCTGTCAGAATAGTGTTGATCAAATTATCGACGCGGGTACACATACCCTTCCCTTAATCCTCAAAACACCTTCCTCGTCGATTGTTGCTTCTTTAGCCTCTCCTTGCAACACTTTATCTCGAATCCGGATCAATTTCTCATCATCAAACTGCTTCCCCTTAATCTTGTCAAGGAAGGAGGATCTTGCCTCCACACAAGCTAACAATCCTCTCTTCTCATTTACTTCTAACCTCATGAGGTCATTAGCCAAAATCTGCACTTCTCTAGCCAATGGGCGTCTAGAGGCTTGCAAATGAGCTAGACTTCCCATGCTTCCCGCCTTTCTACTTAAGGCATCTGCCACAACATTCGCCTTCCCCGGATGATACAAAATAGTGATGTCGTAGTCCTTCAGTAGTTCCATCCATCTCCTTTGTCTCAAGTTCAAATCTTTCTGAGTAAAGACATACTGTAGACTACGATGATCCGTATAGACTTCACACTTAACCCCATATAAATAGTGCCTCCATTGCTTTAATGCAAAACACTACCGCGGCCAATTCCAAGTCATGAGTTGGATAGTTACGTTCATGCACTTTAATTGTCTTGAAGCATAAGCAATCACGTTCTTCTCTTGCATTAGCACTGCACCCAAACCCGAATAGGATGCATCACAATAAACAATGAAGTTCTTACCCTCTACCGCCAAGGTGAGGATAGGTGCGGTAGTCAACAAAGTCTTGAGTTTCTGAAAACTTTCTTCGCACTCATTCGACCATACAAATGGAACATTCTGCTTAGTCAAGTTCGTCAATTGGGAAGCAATAGAAGAGAATCCCTTGATAAATCGGCGGTAGTAGCTGATATACCGTGGTTTCACGGTATAATTAATGCTTTTTCCTTAAGTTTAGTGTGTCCAAAAGCCTTTTTGTGCTAATTTTGATATAAGTTTCTCTTTGTTTTGCAGGAAATCTGTCCAAAGCTGAATGCGGAGATTTTGAGCGAAAAGTGCAGAAGAGACCACCTACGGAGCTTATGACGGTCCGTCGTGCTTACAACGGTCCGTAGGTGGCAGCGTAGAGAAGCTGCTGAAGGAAGATGGGGAAGTCTGACCAAGTGTGGGATTACGAAGCTTGTGACGGTCCGTCATGGCCATGACGGTCCGTCCTGCAGGTCCGTGGTGAAGTTCAGAGAAGTGATCCCAGTACCCAGATTCCAGGAGTTGAAGTATTTTGAAACGAAGACCCTCGACGGACCGTCGTGCCTATGACGGTCCGTCACACTTGCCGTCGAGGGGAATGAAGAAGCAGCAGAAGAAATTGGACAAGTGTGGGACGACGGATCCCATGACGGTCCGTCGTGACCACGACGGTCCGTCGACCCAGCCGCGTTTTGGCAGATTTCCAGAAATTAGAATCCTTGTTTAATTAGGTTTTCATTTTTTATAAATAGTTCGAAAAACCTCGTTTTTGAGGTTAGACTCTTTGATTATCAAATTCCATATAGTTAGACTTTGTGATTATTAAACTTGGTGTTTTTGAGTGTTTGATTATTGGAGATTGATACAAGTTATTTTTGGTGATTAATCAAGCATATTTTCGGATTTTACTCTTTCTCATTAAAGTAAGTACATGAATTCTTGTTTAACATATTTGAATATCGTGTTTATGGCTATGAGGAACTAAACTCCATAACTAGGGTTGTGGGAACCATAGGCAAATAATGAGATAAACCCTAACTAAAATAACAATTCTAGAATAGTGTCTTACATGTATTAATAATTCTTTCGCTTAGAAGTCTTTTTAACGGATGATCAACGTTAGAACTCGCCTTAATGCTACTTGCCGGACCAAGGAGGTAGATAATAGGAAAAGAATTATTAACATAGATTTAGTGTATACTATCTAATAGGCTAGTATTGATTGGTACTAGGTAATAACTTAGTCAAATATCGAATACGATGCTTAATATGAGGTAAAGATAAGGGTTAGGAAAGCAACACACGTAGCCGGACCAAGGTGCGGAGTGAGATTTTCTAGATGCCGGACCAAGGATTTAGAAATACATAACTTATCACTTTGCATGCAAGATACTAGGAAAGGATTGTTATAGTTAGAATTATCAAGTTACGAACCTGTGGGGAACACGTAAACCCTAGTTACTTTAACTCATTGATTAAAACCCAATATTAAAAGCTGTCAACTGTCTCTTTCAATTACATTAGTTATTTTTACTCAATAGGTAATACAAACCCCCCTTTTTATATTTTTACTTTCCAAGAAAGTTATTGACTAAACGATAGTAATACTAGGTTAAAGTTAAGTCTAGACTATTTTCCTCGTGGGAACGATCCCAACCTCACTAGTTGGGTTATTTACTTGACACGACCGCTTTACTTCTCATTTGAGAAGTAAGTTTGAGCGTATCAAATTTTGGTGCCGCTGCCGGGGATTTTAGCTTTTAGATTAACTTGAACTTCTTACTATAGTTTAGTTGATATTTTCTTGATTTTACTTTGTTTTATTGTTTTTGATTTCATTTCAGAATTATCCTCCTTGTATGCCAAATACACGGAGAGGAAGAGAACCGTTGTTCCCCTACGATCACGAGCTAGAACGCACACTGCGAAACATGAATCGTAATTTGGGAATCAATGATGAGGACCCAAACCAGAACATCCCAGCTCCCGCTGATGTTCATGGTCAGATGTTACCCGATGCTCCGGGTGAACATCAACAGAGGGGACAGAATCCCGCTCCACGGCCCCAAGCATACTACAGAGGCTATGATAACATAGCAGATTCAGATGGGCCACTGGTTTTGCCTCCTCTACCCACAGGCCACACTTTTGTGGTAACTAGTAGTCTGATGCAAATGCTCACTGCCAGAGGTTTGTTTTCAGGGCTACCTTCTGAGGATCCACATGCCCATATAGCTAAGGTAAGGGCAGTGTGTAAGAGTTGTGTGGGGAGGCCTGATTTGGATCTAGATGTAATAGGTCTCAGAGTGTTTCCTCTCTCACTGACGGGAGAGGCTGCTATGTGGTTCACTAAGCTCCCATACAACTCCATCTTCACTTGGAATCAACTACGGGATGTCTTCTTAGCACGCTACTATCCGGTCTCCAAGAAATTAAACCACAAAGACAGGGTGAACAACTTTGTGGCACTACCACGAGACTCAGTTAGTAGTTCTTGGGATCGATTCACCTCATTCTTGAGAAGTGTTCCAAATCACCGCATTGATGATGAGTCACTGAAAGAATACTTCTATCGGGGACAGGATGATAACAATAAAGCAGTGTTGGACACTATAGCAGGTGGATCTTATGGAGAATGCCCTTATGCTGAGATTGCTGAGAAATTAGAGAAAATCTCCCGTAACAACAAAGCTTGGAGTACTAGGAGGTCCGATACAGGGAGAAACACCTTCGCAGTGCAGTCCACTCACAACCCAGCCACAGATGATATTCGTGAAGAAATGGCTCAGATGAGAACTGAGCTTGGGTTGGTACTAAAACATGTCGTTGGGGGTGCAAAAAAGGTTAATGCAGTCAACTATTTTGCTAAACCACCACCTCCAATCGATGAGTGTTATTATGAGGAGGATTCCTATGCAGTAAATGAACAGATGGGGGGTTTCCGACCAAGTGCCCAAGGCTCTAATCAGGAAAATTGGCGCCAAGGTCAAGGGAACCAAGGTCGGAACTATGGTAACTACAATCGTGAGGGTCATTATGTCCGAGATGGAAACTACAATCGCGACAACAACTTCAACAGGGGTAGCTATGGTAACAGAAACGACAGAAATGGACCTTATGTTCCTCCTCAAAATCGTGAAGTTACTCCTAGGGATGGTGGAGGTAGTATGTCGCGAGTTGAGGATATGTTGCATAAAATGATGAGGAGGTTCGATGCTAGTGATGAGCAAAATAAAGAGTTGAGGAATGATCTAGCGGGTATTGGGCAAAAAGTTGATATCCATGCAATATCAATTAAGCAACTTGAGCTACAATTGGCCCAATTATCTGCAACTGTGAACACACGGCAACCGGGCACTCTTCCTAGCAACACTGTCCAAAATCCAAAAAATGATGGACATTGTATGGAAATTACTACTCGCGGTGGCAAGCAAACCATTGATCCACCTATGCCATCTGATGAGAATAAGGTGACAACAGAATCTGATAAAGTGGTAGAAGTTGATGCTGAATTAGAGGATAACACTGCAAAAGATGCTGAAGTGCCCAAAAAGGTAACTCCTATGCCTAGGCCACCACCCCCATTTCCTCAAAGATTAGTGAAAAAGACCGAGGATGGCAAATATCGGCGGTTTATAACAATGTTGAAGAAACTTTCTATCAATGTCCCTTTGGTAGAAGCTTTAGAACAAATGCCCGGTTACGCCAAGTTTATGAAAGATCTGGTCACAAAGAAAAGATCGGTTACTTTTGAGGATGATGATAGAATGCAGCATTGTAGTGCTATTGCTACAAGATCTCTGGTCCAAAAGAAAGAAGATCCGGGTGCGTTCACCATTCCTTGTACAATCGGGCTATTACATTTTGCGAAAGCATTATGTGATCTGGGGGCAAGCATAAATCTCATGCCCCTCTCGATTTACAAGAAGTTGGGTTTGGGTGACCCAAAACCCACTGCGATGCGGCTACTGATGGCCGATCGAACAGTAAAACGGCCTATAGGGATACTCCATGATGTGTTGGTAAAAGTGGAGTCGTTCATATTTCCAGCAGATTTTGTTATTCTTGATTGCGAAGTCGATTTTGAAGTGCCCATTATTCTTGGGAGGCCATTCCTTGCTACGGGAAGAGCCTTAGTAGACATGGAAAAGGGGCAGATGAAATTTCGGTTGAATAATGAGGAAGTAACCTTAAATATTTGTAGGTCCATGAAGCAGAGTGGTGAGCTCCAATCGGCATCTGCGATATCCTACAACATGGGGGAGACATTTGAGACACAAATAGAAGAACGTCTAGGTGTCGAAGCATTAGCGGCAGTGATAATGAACTTTGATAGCGATTGCATTGAAGAGTATGAGTCATTAGTCGCTGCTCTTGACCGAGGTGATGTTCGGTTTAAACCAAAGAAATTTGAGCTTGATATGAAGAATCGCGAGTCCCACCCGCGAAACCATCTATAGAGGAAGCTCCAAAATTAGAACTGAAAGCTCTCTCCCTCCTCATCTCAGGTATGAATTCTTAGGAAAGGGTGACACTTTGCCGGTAATCATTGCGTCAGACTTGGATGCACAACAGGTTCAGAGTTTGGTGACGGTACTAAAAAGGTTCAAAAGAGCTATTGGGTGGACTATTGCGGACATTATTGGGATCCCCCCCGTATTTGCTCTCATAAAATCCAACTCATGCCTGATCATAAGCCGAGTGTTGAGCACCAGAGACGCTTGAACCCTCCTATGCAAGAGGTTGTGAAGAAGGAAATCATCAAGTGGTTGGATGCCGGAGTCATATATCCAATCGCTGATAGTAGTTGGGTATGCCCGGTTCAGTGTGTACCTAAGAAAGGGGGAATGACTGTGGTCCCCAACGAAAAGAATGAACTTGTTCCAATGAGACCGGTTACTGGATGGAGGGTGTGTATGGATTACCGTAAACTGAACTCATGGACTGAAAAAGACCATTTCCCTATGCCCTTCATGGATCAGATGTTGGATAGACTTGCCGGAAAAGGGTGGTATTGTTTTCTTGATGGGTATTCGGGGTATAATCAGATTTCTATTGCACCAGAAGATCAAGAGAAAACCACTTTCACTTGTCCATATGGGACCTTTGCGTTCAGAAGAATGCCGTTTGGGTTGTGCAATGCACCCGCAACCTTTCAGAGATGTATGATGTCAATATTTTCTGACATGGTGGAGGATACTATAGAAGTTTTTATGGATGATTTTTCTGTGGTTGGTGATTCATTCGAGCGATGTTTGTCCAATTTATCTGAGGTCCTTAAGAGATGTGAAGACTGCAATTTAGTACTAAACTGGGAAAAGTGTCATTTCATGGTGAAAGAGGGTATTGTGTTGGGTCATCGCATTTCAGAAAAGGGCATAGAGGTTGATCGAGCTAAAGTTGAGGTAATAGAGAGACTTCCCCCGCCGATCTCTGTGAAAGGTGTGAGAAGCTTTCTTGGGCATGCAGGTTTTTATCGGAGATTCATCAAAGACTTTTCAAAGATTGCACACCCATTGTGCAAATTGCTGGAGAAAGAATGTAAATTTTGTTTTGATGAATCCTGTCTTAAAGCATTCGGTGAGCTAAAAGAGAAGTTAGTGTCTGCACCTATCATTATTTCTCCGGATTGGAACAGTCCATTTGAGGTAATGTGCGATGCTAGTGGGGTGGCTCTTGGTGTAGTATTGGGACAGAGAAGAAACAAAATCCTTCACCCAATTTACTATGCTAGTAAAGCCCTAAATGAAGCCCAGAAGAACTACACAGTGACTGAGCAAGAACTCCTCGCAGTAGTCTTTGCTTTTGAGAAATTTCGCTCCTATTTGCTAGGTACTAGAGTCATAGTGCATACTGACCATTCAGCACTGAGATATTTGATGGCGAAAAAGGATGCGAAACCAAGGCTGATTCGTTGGGTATTACTGCTGCAAGAATTTGACTTTGAAGTGCTGGATAGAAAAGGGACTGAAAATCAAGTTGCTGATCATTTGTCCCGTCTAGAGGATGAAGCTATGAGAGAGTTAGGGGATAAGACTGACATTGATGATACTTTCCCCGATGAACATGTATTGGCTGCTTCACAAGACTTGATTCCATGGTTCGCAGATTTTGCGAACTATCTGGCTAGTGATATTGTTCCATCAGACTTGTCCTTTCATCAAAGGAAAAAGTTCATGTACGATGTGAAGAAGTTCTTTTGGGATGAACCATACTTGTATAGGAGTTGTGCCGACGGGCTTATTCGGCGTTGTGTGCCAGAATGTGAAATGTTGAGTGTATTGGAGGCATGCCATTCTTCACCTGTTGGCGGACATCACAGTGGTATCCGAACCGCTCACAAGATATTGCAATGTGGTTACTATTGGCCAACTCTTCATCAAGATGCTCATGGGTTTGCTAAATCATGTGACAAATGTCAACGAGATGGTGGTATTTCAAGAAAGCAAGAGCTCCCTCTAAACCCCATTCTTGTGATTGAGTTATTTGATGTGTGGGGTATTGACTTTATGGGCCCTTTCGTGAGTTCTCATGGGATGAAGTACATTCTTGTAGCAGTTGATTATGTATCTAAATGGGTCGAAGCCATAGCTCTCGCAAACAATGAAGGGAAGAGTGTCACTGCATTCTTGAAAAAGAATATATTCTCCCGTTTTGGCACTCCAAGGGCCATTATTAGTGATGGGGGTTCCCACTTCTGCAACAGATTGTTCAAGGGGTTATTGGAGAAATACGGTGTTCGCCATAATGTGGCCACGCCTTACCACCCTCAAACTAGTGGGCAAGTTGAGGTATCGAATCGGGAGATCAAACAGATATTGTCCAAAACAGTGAATGCTAGTCGAACAGATTGGTCAAGGAGGCTTGATGATGCTCTGTGGGCCTACCGGACAGCTTATAAGACTCCCATAGGTATGTCTCCATAACAAATTGTATATGGGAAAGCTTGTCATCTTCCGGTTGAGTTAGAGCATAAAGCCATGTGGGCTATGAAGAAGTTAAAATTGGATTGGAGCGAAGCTGCAGAGCAACGTTAAATGGGTTGAATGAACTTGATGAATTTCGCTTGAAAGCCTATGAAAGCTCAGCCCTATATAAAGAAAAGATGAAGAAGTATCATGACAACAAAATTGAAAAACGAGAGTTTATGGTCGGGGATTTAGTGCTTCTATTCAATTCCAGATTGCGCTTGTTCCAGGCAAACTCAAGTCCAAATGGACTGGTCCTTACACGTTACCCAACTATTCCCTCATGGAGCAGTTGAGTTGGAAACTAAGGAGGGTGTGCGGTTCAAGGTGAATGGACAGCGCATAAAAATCTATCTAGGGCATGCTGAATCGGCGAATGAAGTGATCGAGGCATACCATCTTGATGAAGTCTGAGTAATCAAGTGGCCCCAGTCGTGCCGCGACGTTAAATCTGGCGCTTGTTGGGAGGCAACCCAATACTTATCGTCTTTTTAATAATGGTAGCATTTTTTTCTATAAATGGGTTTTAAATTTGCAGGCACATCACCAGGAAATTCTGCAGAAAACTACTCCGCAGTAGCCACTGACGGATACAACGACGGACCGTCTCGACTGAAACGGACCGTCGTATGCACCGTCACACCAGGTACGTATTTCTGTCATTTTTTGAAATTAGGGCACACACGACGGGCACTATGACGGGGCGTCGCATTTGCGACGGACCGTCGTCGGGGACCCGTCGCGCGTTTAATGAAATTAACCCGACCCGACCCGGACTGACCCTTTTCAAAATCTGACCGTTTATACTCCCGCCCCTCCATATTTCCCCCATTATTTCCTCATTCCTCTCATCTCCCCTCTCTTTTCAACTTCCCCCCACTGATCATTGCCCCCAAATCCCCCAAACCTTATACTTATCATCCACTAGTCGGTGCTGCTGCTGTAAGGTGTCTACCTTGCTAACTGAATCATTCCCCACTTGTGTTTTCTCCATTTCCAAGGTATGTGTCTCTAAATTTGTACTCATTTCTCTTGTATTTTTATTTATTAGTTAGTATTAGATTCGTTCTTATTCGTATCTTGTTCCCTTGATATGCTTATGCCTAGACCTAGGCTCTAACTGTTTGAATTTGCCATGTTAATAACCCTAGACATAGGTGATTTCACATTAATAGTTTCCTAGGTAGTTGGGATAGACACATATAGGTCCACAACACTACAAGACCATGTGGGTTCATTGGGGTTGCTTAGGGTACCTACAGTTCTGTCTCTGATAGTCAGAACGAGACCCCGATGACGGTCCGTCGTATACACGACGGACCGTCGTAGGGCCGTCGCATAAGCCCTAGCACCCTCCCCAACGACACCTGTGACGGACCGTCACACCCACGACGGTCCGTCCTGCACGACCGTCATGGCGGTCAGAGACCCCTCTACCCAGGGTCTCCAAAATTTTCCAAGTGTCCAACGACGGACACTTATGACGGACCGTCACCCACGACGGTCCGTCCTGCACGACCGTCATGGTTTTCAGAGACCCCCTCTGAAAAGGGTCTCCAAAATTTTCCAAGTGTCCAACGACGGACACTTACACGGACCGTCACACCCACGACGGTCCGTCCTGCACGACCGTCATGGTTGTCAGAGACCCCTCTGAAAAGGGTCTCCAAAATTTTTCAAGTGTCCAACGACGGACACTTCCGACGGACCGTCACACCCACGACGGTCCGTCCTGCACGACCGTCATGGTTGTCAGAGACCCTGTTTCTAAGGGTCTCTAAAAATTTTCCAAGTGTCCAACGACGGACACTTACGACGGACCGTCACACCCACGACGGTCCGTCCTGCACGACCGTCATGGTTGTCAGAGACCCTGCTTCTAAGGGTCTCTAAACTTTTCCAAGTGTCCACGACGGACACTTACGACGACCGTCACACCCACGACGGTCCGTCCTGCACGACCGTCATGGTTGTCAGAGACCCTGTTTCTAAGGGTCTCTAAAACTTTTCCAAGTGTCCAACGACGGACACTAACGACGGACCGTCACACCCTCGACGGTCCGTCCTGCGTGACCGTCATGATGGTCAGAGACCCCTCTTTCAGGGTTCTTTATATGTACATCGACCAAGTACAACACGACGGACCTCATGACGGTCCGTCGTATCCACGACGAGCCGTCATATGTCCCGTGGTGTGATACAGTTTCACTATCACTCTCACACTATTTGAAATGTTTTATGTTGAATGAGCTTGCTTGTCTTGTTTGACATTACTCGTACTAATAGTGAACCTTTGCAGGTACTACCTACTATGGCACCCAAGCAAGACCGAGCTTACGCACGCGGGCGATCCAAGTCTGTGGCCCCGTCTGCACGCTTGATCATCAGGTCTGATGATGAGCGGGACCCTGAATACATGCCCCCAGGCACCTCCGCACCTTCCCGTGCTGCACGTGCCCCCCGAGCCACACCCAAGAAGACGGTGGCGTCCGGCGTAGTCACTGCCTCCCAGTCTGATGAGGAGCGCACACTGACCGGCACACCCTCTGGGTCGGCCACCAACGAGGAAGGAGCGTCTGGCTCCTTAGGAGTATCCTGGTCCGAGGAAGCTTCAGAATCTGCTGAGGTTCCCGCACCCGCCACTGCTGCAGCGTCGGCCTCGTCTGATGAGGCTGACAGTTCAGACTCCACATCCGGCGCACCAGCCCAGGTCCCCACCCCAGCATCTGACCAGCCAAACCGGTGGTGTGTTGAAGGCCAGTTTCAAGTGTACTCCGACGCAAAATTCCTTACTGATAAATGGGTAATGACTCGGACACTCACCCTGGAGAGGCGGGTACTTACAGGGAGTCTCCCCTCGATGCCGGAGATCCACAACATCTTCACCAGGCATCGCCTCGAGTGGACAGCCCGTCCATTGGGACGCTACAGTGAGGAGATGGTCCGAGAGTTCTACGCGTCCTACGTAGCGACTCTCCGATCACAGATCGACAGGCGGGCTGCTCCCGCGAAACAGGCCCCATTGGAGCAGGTTTTAGTCCGGGGCGTGCAGGTCGACATTTCCCTGCCCGCCATCCGCCGGTTCCTATACGGCGAGAGTGCAGCTGCTACTCGGACCCCCACCACTGCCGAGTTTGACTATCGCTGGCAGATAGTCAAGGACGGACAATTCATGCGCGAGCGGACACTGAGAGAGACCACCAAGAGGTGGATGGCCCTGCACCTATCAGTCGACGGAGAGGGTGCCGACTGGGTCACTGAGCCGAAGGGGGCCATCAAGAAGGCCAACCTCACGTTCGTCGCCAAGTTCTTGTGGCTGCTCGTGCGTCACTGCCTTTCCCCCACAGCTGCTGATAACATAGTCACTTGGGATCGAGCAGTGCTGATGGCGGAGATGGTCGCCGGCTTCGAGGTGGACTATGCATGGCTTCTCCAGGCAGTCATACACGAGAGGGCATTCAAGGTCACCACCACCTACCCCTTTCCGTGCATGATCTTTGTCCTTTGCAGGTCTGCAGGTGTGCCCGTATGGCACATAGATCAGTTGAGGACTCCGCCGGGTACCGTTGACGTCGGCCTCATCAGAGACGAGGCCAATGAGTTGGCCCCACGTCGAGGGCCCCGTCCAGAGCTGCCACCACTATCGGATGATCTAGCGGATACGGTGGCCCAGGCCCGCACAGCGACACAGGCATCCACAGACACTACCCCGGTCGAGTCTATCCCGGGTAGTAGCACATCCCCTCTACCTACACCAGCCCCGCTTGCTCGAGTCCAAAAACTGGAGGCACAGATGGCCACTCTTCTGCATCATATCCAGCCGTGGATGCAGAAGTCTATTGCCGAGTCTGAAGCGCGCATGGAGAGGCAGATGCAGCGGAAGGTTGCTGAGGTTCACCAGCGCCTCGATGCCTTTGAATTACGAGTATTAGCTCGACCAGCCCCTCCGGTAGATGTGTCGACTCTTCAGGCTGCAGTCTCCAGTCTTCGTGCAGACATTGACACGATCCTAGCGGCAAGAGTGCCGGAGTTTGTCGAGCCTGCCGAGGATACTGTATTGGCGGCCCTGTTTTCTACTCCAGCCAGCCCCCCACCCTCCCCTCGAGAGAGTGCCAAGAGGCGTAGGGGTCGATCACAGGACGAGGCGCGAGCGAGGAAGAAGGAGCGCCGCGAGATGGAGGCCGCGAGGAGAGCCTCAATTGCTGAGGCGGAGGCACACAGGATCCGAGCATCACAGATAGCGGCTGGGGCGTCTAGCTCCCATACTGTAGAGACCGCAGGAGGCACTGAGGGTGAAGTTGTTGCTGAGGACACCACTGAGGGTGTTCAGATTGCTGAGGACACCACTGAGGGTGTCCAGATTGCAGAGGCTGTGGGTTCCGGGAAACCAGACCCACCAGCTTGCTGATCGACGGCGCTATGCGCCACAGGTTTGCTTCACCTACCCCTCTAATCTTTAGATTTTTTTATGCATTGGGGACAATTGAATGCTTTTTGTTGGGGGTGGGGTAAATGGAAAGTGAGTGTTAGGGTGAAGTCTGAGTAGCCCAACTCACTATCCTCTTTTGGGGTTTTCTTGCCTGTGTTCTTTTTCCCCAAAAGACTGATTATTTTTCTGTTGAACCGGCACGTTATATCTTTTGTACATAAGTTTAACTCTGAAGCATGATGGCTAAAATGATATCCCGATAAAACTGGAAAATGTTGCATGACTAGGCGTAGTAACTGATAATTGTGTGGCTCTAAACATGAAATAGAGTTACACCATTGCATTACCCTAAATCTTCAAGTCAAACTAGGTGTCTGATAATCTGGTATAGTGATGAGATGTCAAGTGAGTGTGAGGAAAGTTGAATAGTCCACTATTGATACTGAGCTAGAACTTGCCTGGTTAGTCCTGCTAAAAGTAAGCTGTAACAAACAATTAGGAAATGATCATAGGCCCTTATTCAATAAAGCCCATTTCTAGCCTAAATAAAGAAACCAAATGAAAGTTATCCTTCTTTGATCCAAATAATTTGAGCTTAAAATTAGACCTTTCTTTTTCACCCCAACTGATCTTTTCTGGGAACAATATGTTGGCCCTGGTCCCTCCTTGGACATGTGCACCTCAGCTTATGCCAAAAGCATAAGTTGAGGGTGGCTAATGTATAAACAACCTTCGTTATGGCCCTGACCCGATTTTGGGTATTGTGTACCTTGACTCATGGCAAAGCCATGAGTTGAGGGTGGCTGTTTTGAGGAATGCTCTGGAAAGTGGGGTTGAAAGAACAAAGAGAGAGAAAGAACAAAAGTAAAGTGACTCAAGAACTCGTTAAAAAAAAATAAATATTCAAGAATTACAAACAAGAAAAGAAAAGAGTCACTTACGCAAATGAAGAAAGAAGGGAAACAGCAAAGTGAAAGAATAGGAGAAACTGGGTGAGATAAAGTGATATAGGGTGGAAGGTTTAGCCGATATGTCAAGGAGGGCAAAAAGTCACTAAAGTATACCTAAATATACCCTACCTGACTCTGAGCCTACGTTACAAGCTAAAAAAAGTCCTATTGTGATCCTAAGGGTTGTATAGCGAACTTAAGGCAGTGAAAATAAGGGCAAGCTTATGGCAATAGGTATGAATGAGTGTGACTTTGTTCTGAGAGCGAGTGTTGAAATGTAATCCTTATACTCAAACTGAAATCATTGTGTGAAAAATGAGGATTTTGTTCTAAAGTGAGGACACTAGTTGCAATACCGGAATTGTTAGCACTTCGGTGAGAAATTGAAGAGGATAGGTGTTGGTGCATGGTGAGTCTGAGTCATGTTCGAATCCCACAAAATTCAAGCCTAATAGTGATAGCATGCATAGATTTGATGGGATTTATCGGGATTGATAGCCAAATGATTGCAAAGGATAAAACGTGAATACTATTGTACAAAGATTGTGTAGTGAGTCATAGTGCGTCGCTTGAGGACAAACAACGAATTTAAGTTGAGGGTGTTGATATACCGTGGTTTCACGGTATAATTAATGCTTTTTCCTTAAGTTTAGTGTGTCCAAAAGCCTTTTTGTGCTAATTTTGATATAAGTTTCTCTTTGTTTTGCAGGAAATCTGTCCAAAGCTGAATGCGGAGATTTTGAGCGAAAAGTGCAGAAGAGACCACCTACGGAGCTTATGACGGTCCGTCGTGCTTACAACGGTCCGTAGGTCGCAGCGTAGAGAAGCTGCTGAAGGAAGATGGGGAAGTTTGACCAAGTGTGGGATTACGAAGCTTGTGACGGTCCGTCATGGCCATGACGGTCCGTCCTGCAGGTCCGTGGTGAAGTTTAGAGAAGTGATCCCAGTACCCTGATTCCAGGAGTTGAAGTATTTTGAAACGAAGACCCTCGACGGACCGTCGTGCCTATGACGGTCCGTCACACTTGCCATCGAGGGGAATGAAGAAGCAGCAGAAGAAATTGGACAAGTGTGGGACGATGGATCCCATGACGGTCCGTCGTGACCACGACGGTCCGTCGCGAGGTCCGTTGACCCAGCCGCGTTTTGGCAGATTTCCAGAAATTAGAATCCTTGTTTAATTAGGTTTTCATTTTTTATAAATAGTTCGAAAAACCTCGTTTTTGAGGTTAGACTCTTTGATTATCAAATTCCATATAGTTAGACTTTGTGATTATTAAACTTGGTGTTTTTGAGTGTTTGATTATTGGAGATTGATACAAGTGATTTTTGGTGATTAATCAAGCATATTTTCGGATTTTACTCTTTCTCATTAAAGTAAGTACATGAATTCTTGTTTAACATATTTGAATATCGTGTTTATGGCTATGAGGAACTAAACTCCATAACTAGGGTTGTGGGAACCATAGGCAAATAATGAGATAAACCCTAACTAAAATAACAATTCTAGAATAGTGTCTTGCATGTATTAATAATTCTTTCGCTTAGAAGTCTTTTTAACGGATGATCAACGTTAGAACTCGCCTTAATGCTACTTACCGGACCAAGGAGGTAGATAATAGGAAAAGAATTATTAACATAGATTTAGTTTATACTATCTAATAGGCTAGTATTGATTGGTACTAGGTAATAACTTAGTCAAATATCGAATACGATGCTTAATATGAGGTAAAGATAAGGGTTAGGAAAGCAACACACGTAGCCGGACCAAGGTGCAGAGTGAGATTTTCTAGATGCCGGACCAAGGATTTAGAAATACATAACTTATCACTTTGCATGCAAGATACTAGGAAAGGATTGTTATAGTTAGAATTATCAAGTTACGAACCTGTGGGGAACACGTAAACCCTAGTTACTTTAACTCATTGATTAAAACCCAATATTAAAAGCTGTCAACTGTCTCTTTCAATTACATTAGTTGTTTTTACTCAATAGGTAATACAAACCCCCGTTTTTATATTTTTACTTTCCAAGAAAGTTATTGACTAAACGATAGTAATACTAGGTTAAAGTTAAGTCTAGACTATTTTCCTCGTGGGAACGATCCCAACCTCACTAGTTGGGTTATTTACTTGACACGACCGCTTTACTTCTCATTTGAGAAGTAAGTTTGAGCGTATCAGTAGCTAGCTAACCCAACAAAGCTCCTTATTTCAGACATATTAGTAGGTCTTACCCAATTCTTCACTGTCTCAATCTTAGAAGGATCCACCATCACTCCTTCCTTAGAAACCACGTGCCCCAAAAAGGACACTGCATCTAGCGAAAACTCACACTTAGAGAATTTGGCATAAAGCTTTTTCTCCCTCAACATTTCCAACACCATTCTCAAATGCTCCTCATGTTCCTTCTTACTTTTAGAGTATATCAGTATATCATCAATAAATACGATCACAAAGAGATCCAAATACGGCTTAAATATCCCGTTCATCAAGCTCATGAACGCAGCAGGGGCATTCGTAAGACCAAAGGACATCACTACAAATTCATAATGCCCATACCTAGTCCGAAAAGCAGTCTTTGGCACATCCGTTGCCCGTATTTTCAATTGATGATAACCGGATCTCAAGTCAATCTTAGAGAAGACACAAGCACCTTGTAATTGATCGAACAAGTCATCAATGCGAGGAAGAGGATACTTGTTCTTAATAGTTACCTTGTTCAACTACCGGTAGTCTATGCACATCCGAAAACTCCCATCCTTCTTCTTCACAAACAAAACCGGAGCACCCCAAGGAGATGCACTTGGTCTAATGAAACCTTTGCTCAACAACTCTTGAAGTTGGGCCTTTAACTCTCTTAACTCTGCGGGAACCATTCTGTAAGGGGGTATAGAAATGGGGCGAGTGCCCGGTTCAAGATCGATACAGTAGTCAATGTCCCTATCTGGTGGCATACCAGGAAGATCTGCAGGGAACACATTAAAAAACTTGTGGACTACCGAAACCGACTCAATCGAAGGTACTTGGGTAGTGTCATCCTTGAGATGGGCCAAGAAAGCTAAACACCCATTACTAACCATTTTCTTAGCATGAAGAAAGGAGATGATACGCACCGGATTGGAAGTGTAGTCCCCCTCCCACACTAACGGGTCTGTCCCAGGTTTGGCTAACGTTACCGTCTTAGCATTACAATCCAAGATCGCAAAATTCGGAGAAAGCCAAGTCATACCCAGAATTACATCAAAGTCGACCATTTCTAAGATAACCAAATCTACATAAGTGTTGCTCCCCAAAAAGTTCACCAAACAAGACCTATATACCTTTTCAACTATCACAAACTCACCCACCGGAGTAGAAACACGAATAGGCATGTCAAGTAATTCACAATGTAAATTGAGACCATTAGCAAATGAGGAAGATACATAAGAAAATGTGGATCCGGGATCAAACAATACAGAAGCCATGCAATCACAAACCAAAAGTTTACCTGTGATGACAGCATCAGACGCCTCTACTTCAGACCGCCTAGGGAAAGCGTAACAATGGGCCCTATCGTTTGCCTGTCCATTGCCCCTACCATGGTGTGATGTAGTGGCTCCAGTTTGCCCATCACCTCGTCCGTTTTGGTGACCACCATTACCTCGACCACCGCGTCCTCCAGAATGACGGCCTCTTCTATAACCACCTCTACCTCTAGCTATTGGGGGTCGATTACTCTGTTTTGGACAATATCTCTTAATATGTCCTATCTCCCCACATCCATAGCACTCTCTGGGTTCATGCATAGGTCTCTCAGAGAAGTGTTGACCGGTCTGAGGTGGACCCCCAACTACAGTCTGTAGTGAAGACGGAATGGGTCGAACTGAGTAACCTCCGGAACTCTGTCCTCTGGAGTAGGAACCACTAAACTCACCTCCCTTTCGAAACCTTTTTGATGGAGTTGCCATGGTGAAGTCATCTGGCTTCACTCCCTCTACCTCTATCACGAAGTCTACCACTTCTTGGAAGGATTTTGCCGTAGCCGCTACCTGTAAGGCCGAAATCCGCAACTCTGACCTCAACCCCTTCACAAACCGGCAAATCCGCTCTTGTGGACTGAAACAGAGTTGAGTGGCATACCTTGATGAAGCATGAAACTTAGCCTCATATGCATTAACCGACATCCTGTCTTGCTCTAGGCTCAAGAATTCATCTCTTTTCCTATCCCTCAAAGTCCGTGGGATGTACTTTTCCATAAACAAGTTAGAGAATGTTACCCAAGTCATGGGTGGTGCCTCTGTTGGTTGACACTCAACATGTGATCGCCACCACATTTTGGCGTTCCCTTGAAACTGATAACTCACGAACTCAACACCAAACCGTTCTACTACACCCATCTTGTGTAGTAGCTCATGACAGTCAACCAGAAAATCGTAAGCATCCTCAGATTCAGCACCCTTGAAGACTGGAGGTTTCAATTTCAAAAACATACTGAAAAGTTCATGCTGATCATTTGTCATTATAGGCCCAGTAGTCAGACGTGGAAACGTGCCTATGTCCAATGAGGCATCCATGCGGGGAGCCATAGTAGCCGCATGTCGTATCTCTGAAACCGGAGGTGTTGGTGCAGAAACCACTGGAGGTGCCTGACCGTGATCAGATAACCCGCTAAGATAAGCAAGAACCTGATTGATCATTTCTGGGGTAGGTTGGGGTGGCAATTCCTCATTCTGCTCTTGTTCAGTTTCCCCTTCCTCACCCTCTCTTACTACCTCCTCAGTCGGTGGAGGAGTCACCGCCCTAGCATCAGATGGACTAGGTGCTCGTCCTCTTCCTCTAGAGGACATCCTCCCACGACCTCTACCACGGCCTCTTGCCGCTGTTCTTCCTCGAGCCACAGCCCCAGTGGCTGGCTCAGACGTTTCTTGTCTTGCCGATGTTGGTGTTGGCGCAGTCGTTGCTCTAGTTCTAACCATCTGCGAAATAGAGTGAATATGGTCAGATACCAATTTGTATCACCTAGATACCAATTGGATTCAAGTAGTAGCACGAAAGAAAGAAAGAAAGAATGGAATTTTCCTAAAGTCTTATAGCCTCTCAAAGAAAAGTAAAGGCGTCCCCCTACCGTTCTTTAAGACTCTACTAGACTCGTTCTTGTGTGATGAGACCAACGAACCTAATGCTCTGATACCAAGTTTGTCACGACCCAAAAACCGAGCCGCGACTGGCACCCACATTTACTCTCCTATGTGAGCGAACCAACCAAACTAACCCTTAACATTTCAATATAATATCGACAGAAAGTAATGCGGAAGACTTAAACTCATTAATAAAAATCAATTCAAAAACTATTATTATTCAGCATCTATTATTCCCCAAAATCAAGAAGTCATCACCACAAGAACATCTATCTCAAATTAATAAACTAAGAATGTCTAAGAACAAAATAACTAAAAAGCTAGTCCACGCCGGAAGTTCAAGGCATCAAGACATGAAGTGGGAGATCCAGTCCAAGCTAGAAGCATTAGCTCACCCTGAAATCCGGTATACTGATGACTGGCTAGGATTACTGTTGAGTTGAAGATGACGGAACGTTTGCTGCATTCCACAAATAACAAGAAGAAACATAAAAGTAGGGGTCAGTACAAAGCACGGGTACTTAGTAGATATCATCGGCCAACTCAAAATAGAAGACAATATATATTAAGCAATATCATAAAATCAACTATGATACTCAACATGTAGCAACAACAAGTACTATATCATTAACAGTTACCGTCAAGTTCACACATGAGGACTCAAGCCTCAATACCATACTCATTTGGGAATTAGATTCATTAAAGTGAGTATATTAGCATCTTTCAAGATTCATTATGTTTATTCCCCTCGTGTCGGTACATGACACTCCGCTCCATATACTATCCTGGTGTCGGAACGTGACACTCCGATCCTCATTCTATCTTGGTACCGGAACGTGGCATCCGATCCATATACTATCCTGGTGTCGGAACGTGACACTCCGATCCTCATTCTATCCTGGTACCGGAACGTGGCACCCGATCCATATACTATCCTGGTGTCGGAACGTGACACTCCGATCCTCATTCTATCCTGGTACCGGAACGTGGCACCCGATCCTCTATCTCTATCCTGGTATCGGAACGTGGCACCCGATCCCCTAATTCATCAAGCCTTCTTTTATACTAAGGCATCATCATTCTCATTGTATAATTTATCAAGCCTTCTTTTACACCAAGGCATCATCATTAACAAGTGAATTAGGGTTTCTTTCAAGATTTAGGATTCAATAGCTTCATCATGCTTATTTTATCACAAATTTTATAATCACAATCATGCAAGCATACAATTAAGCATATAGAAGGGTTTACAATACTACCAACACATATCATTCACTATTAAGAGTTTACTACAAGATAGCATAAACCATAACCTACCTCCACTGAAGAATTGATCAAACAAGCTAATCCTCAATGCTGCGTTTTTCCTCCTCTTGATTCGTTCTCTTCTCTTTTATTATTCCAACCCTCTTTCTTTTACCCTAATTAGTATATAATTAAGTATAAAAGATGATAATAATAACCCACTAATTTACTTAAGGTTACCTCTTTTAACCCCCAAGTAATTAGACTTATTAATATTATCTCTCTAACTTTATAATTAAGGAAGGAATAGTCCAAAACGTCCCTTAAAACGTGTAAAGAAATCCGACTCTGACTGGGATTACGCAACCTGTGACGGCCCGTCGTGACTGCGACGGTCCGTCATGCAGGTCGTCGTAAACACCAGAAACTCCATTTTCCACTAAGGAGTCTGTGACGGTCCGTCACACCTGTGACGGTCCGTCCTGCAAATTCGTCACGAAGTTCGGAGAGTTGATTTTCAGTACCCAATTTCAGAATTTCTAAGTATATTGAAATGAGACCCTGCGACGGTCCGTCGTGCCCATGACGGTCCGTCGTGGGGTCCGTTGCCTCAGTCAATTTTCCAGAAATAAAATCTGCTGCTTAAAACGACTAAACAGGTCGTTACAGTAAAATATCAAAATATCATTAATAAAATATATTGAAGTAGTTATACGTAAATTATATTCTTTTTACCATAACACCTTTTAAAGTTTCAAAATAAATTTATAAAATTATTGTAAAGTTCCAAAATAATTTTTGTATGCAATATTAAAATTTTTTGGAAAGTTTTACCCAATGATTCGATAGTGATTGTTTTATCGAAAAATTGATTTCGAAAAGAGTTCGGTTTATTTTTTAAGATATTTTCGACATTTAGGAGTCGCCACTTAATTTTGAGAAAATTAAGAAAACTTGTTTCTAAACAACTTAAACAGAAAAATTGTTTTGAAACATTCTAGGGGGTTCGGGATTCTTATTAGTGTCCTAGGAAGGTGTAAGGCACCTAAGACACTCCGCTAACTTGCGGTTTTCCGGCGATTAACTTATTTGACTATTTTAACCTTTGCAAAGCTTGAAATTTATCAGAATTTTCAACTTAGGCAATTTATCAAGTTTTGAAACATTTATTGTTTTATCCGGCAAATTTTCAATTAAGGTTAAAGCTCTTTAGATTCAAACGAACTTGTGAAATATTAGCTTCAAGGTTTCGCTAAAGTTAAACTTTTTAAACTTTTACTCTAAGCAATTTTCAAACTTAAACATCTATCTTTTTTAACACTTAAATTTTAGTTTTAATCTTGATAAAAGTAGAGAGGCGTTTCGACGGGGTTGGAGTTTTCTAACCTAAAACTAACGGCAAATCTAGCAAAAGCACGTAAACAAAGAGTAAAGGAGAGAGAGAGAGAGAGATTTTGGGTCCAAATTCGGTTTTGTTCGCCTTGACCGAATATTGGACCCACCTGTCTTGGGTTTTCCACCCCCTTTTCCTTTGTGCCTGTCCTAGCCTAAACATGTAAAAAAGAAATCGAAAAATAAAAGAAACAACAAAGGGCTTATGCCCATTACAATAATACAGCTAAATAAATAATAAGGACAATCTTCTAATCCGCCTTGGATTTTTTTTTTCTTGGACTTCAAATCGTCTCGCCGATGTCTCAGCTTGACTCGAAAGGGTGAACTTAAGCCCTTATGGCTTTCTCAAAATGCAGGAAGAGATGAGAGTTTTTGTGAAACTCATACAGATTTGACATGCCACAAATAAAAATGAAAAGAAGTAAATATATAATCCGAGTAACATAATTGCAAGAAAATAAACAAACTTGATGGAAAATAAGCACTTTATCCATGAAAGATGCATATTTACAAATGATTCCACTAAAGGAAATTACACAGAGGCATACTAGACAGTGACTTTGAAGAAGAAAGTTGATAAAACAAGACCTGAACCAAAGAAGAAAATAAGATATATGCGCATGACAGTCACTTAAGAACTATGACTTTGTATGTTAGTTAATAATATACATAAGAATAGAAAGATGATTAAAAGAATACAAGTAAAGAAAAACTTGATAGCAAAATAATCACGTATGTGAATACTTAATCTTGAGCCAAAACTGGAAATAATGCAGAATTGTGTTCATGTACTATTTCCTTTAAAATGTTATCCAAACCCACCATCCAGCAAAGAAGAGCCTCAACCTCACCTCTGCCATACAAGACAGAGAGGCTGCCCCAAAACGGGTCATCGGCGCACATGGCGTATCAAGAAAACTCAACGAGACAAATTTGTAAGGCAAGAGAGAGGGAATGCAAACAGCCAACATGGCTCCACGATGATGAGTGTCATTGAAAGACACCCTCAACCGTGGGCAACAGCAACAGCAACTCTGCCTAAAGGGACAGTATCCCTTTCTACCCTTCAAATCACCGAATACGCTAAATTTTGACATTAAGGAAACACATCATACTACCCACCATAATACAACCCTCAACGCAATAGGAACATATCAAGAAGACTAACTAAATACTTAACAGCTAGACGATGAGTTCAAATCAACAGAGAGAGTCAAACTTTATAACATTTAGTGATTAGACACAAATCAGAAACAGAACTCCCACAAACAACAATGGCGAAATTCTTTCCATATCGGTCATACAACATGAAAAAAATAATGCATTCCACATAAAAGCAACTAAATGAACGAAGGAATCCGAATCGATTATGACTATTTCAAACTACTGTCAAAGAACTATCATCACCAACAAAATCCCAAAAACATTCCGAAAAGAGAAGAATCATTAACGTGTCATGAAACCAAAGAATATCAAAACAAATGCATTAACAAACGAACTAACACCCATGAACACGAAGAAAGAAGAAAAGAAACGATGGATAACGTAATAATCAGAAGCGACTTCATGATTGAAACAACATGCTAAGTTGAAAAAACGAAGAAAACTTAAGAGGACGGTTACCTTCTTCGGAGCAGCGGAACAGGGACAGTGACAAGCAGCAATGAGCGACGACTTCCACCGTAAACAGAATCACGAACACCCGAATGACGTTGGAAGCCAATGAATGCTTGAACTGTTCTTCTACAGCGGACGAAAGAAGAAGAAAGTGTCTCCTCGAAAGATTCTTGTCTCTCTTGGGATGGAAACTATCTCAATTTACTACCCTGAATCTCCTTTAGTTGTCCCGAAAACCAAACAGAACAAACGTGAAAGTATTCAAAAGAAAATTCTTAAACTTCTGTATCCCTAACTCTCAACCTTTAGACCTCAATTCTCCAACTCTCTATAACCTCTCTAGTTCAGACGACAATAACAGGAAAAAAAAATAGATAACTTCAGCCAACGATTTCTCAATCCTCAAAATTCTTTTTTAAACTCAAGAATGTCCAACCCCTTTCTTGAAGACGAAAGGGGTTTTTATAGGAGGATATTAGGGTTTCTGAGGGGAGCGGGTTGGAGGGACGGCTTGAGGCCCATTTCGATTTGAAATTCGAATTTTCTTCGAATATGAGGGAATATTCCCTTTTGATGCCAAGAATGCAACGGACTGGAAGCAATGTGGAGGGTCGAGATGGTCTCTTCGTCCTTGCGAGCTACATGGCGCGATCTTGGCGTGGCAAGGACGAAGCACGTCTGGCAGAGCTGAAATCCAGCCTGCCCTTGCTGCTGCGACACGTACGAGCTACAGAGAAAAGTGACTCCAAAGAGCCGTTGTGCAGCTCGCGCGTGAGAGAGAGGACGAGGGAGAGGGAGAGGGCGTGAGGGAGACGCGATTTTGGGGATTTTTCTTTGCTTTTCTGGGCTGTGCAGCGTGGGGGAAGGGGTTCTGTTTTGCGTTTGGGGTTTGGGAGAGGGGAACGCGAGGAGGGGAAGAGCGTGGGGGTTTGAGAGGAGGGAGACGAGACGAGGAGAGAGGAAGAGAGCGTGGGAGGGAGAGAGCGTGTGATGGTGAAACGGGGTCGGAGCGGGGTTTTTTATTGGGTCGGGTTGATGGGTTTTGGGAATAGACTTGGTGTTGGGTTGAAAGAAAAAGAGATGGGCCGTTGTGATTCAAAAATTGAAAGAGGGAGAAGTGGGCCTGGGAATATTGGGTTGTTGGGCCGGGTAGAGGGAAGAAACGGGTATTTAAGTGTATTGGGCCGGGTAGGAGTGTTGGATGTTGAGTTAATATGGTGTGGGCTGATGGAAGGAATATTTAAAATGGGCCTGGGGGATAAATTACGAAATGTGGAAGGGAATTGGGTTAGTTTTAAGAGCTGGCCCATTTTAGCTAATAAAAAGGCTACACCTTAAATAAAGATGAATTTGTATCGATTAATTAACGAGCTTCCTTATCCAATAAATAATTATTAAAATCGTAAAAAGTGATTCAAAGTATAATTATAATTAAACTAGTTTAATAAAACATTTAAATGTATATATTTTTTGATGGTTTTTGAATAATCAAAAGGTATACTACTTATATACATAATTATGTAAAAAATATATTATCTAAAGTTATGCTAAAATCAACCGAAATAACATAAAAACCATGTATTATATTATTATATTTGTAAAACTTATAAAACTAATTAATTTAAAGTATTTGGAAAATTTAGGAAGCTCGATAATTGATTGATACCGACGCGGGTCAAAATTTGGGTGTCAACAACTGTCCCTCATTTTGCCCGGGTTGATGCAAGCAATTCGAGGAAAATGAAATTGACCAAGCCAATTTTGACCAAAACCATTCGCCTTTTTTTTTAAGAAGGATTTGACAAAGGGTTTAGGAATTATGGCCGAACCCTCGAAACGGGTTTCCTACATATCTCAGGCTATATGAGAATTCAGGCCACTTGTAGTTCGATAAGCTTGATTTATCGCACGATTTAAAGAATCAAAATCCACCTCGATACCGAATTATGAAGGTATCGAGATGCTCGAGAATAGAATTCGAGAGCGAATGTCGGAATACAGCCGAGTTTTCAACATTGAATTCGCCTACATATCCTTAAACTTTTGGAATCAGAGCTGTGTGTAGTTCGATCCGATCGGTGGAAAAGGAAATCTATTATGCTAGATAACCTTTGGTTTTGGACAAGTGAAAAAAATAACGAGTATGAAAAGGGAGCTTGTAACCTCTTAGCCATGAATGTGTACACGGACATAACTTCCAAGCTCTTGGCGTATTGTCATTCAGATTGGAAACTTGCTTCCGATAAGTCGAAACCTCCAGACGCGAGACCGAAACTGACAGAACTAAAGCAAAACCTACATGCCTCGAGAGAGGTGGTTCGATCGTGGTGGAAGTCGCTCCTCTGCTCGCGTCCTAAGAGTTTGACATTCCTCTTAGGACTGTGTCCCAGTTCGCTGCTAAGAAAAAGTTTCACGTTGTGCTGCATCCTTTTTGACGTCGTCCGCACCTGTGGTTTTTTGAGAATTCATCCTTTTTGATGCTCTCAACAAAGACTGAGATAAAACTCGTCAGCTTAAAAATGCAATTAGGATGGGAGACAGTGTCTTTTTTACCGTGCCGACACTTCATTGTTCTCCTCAAATCGACGTCGACTCGATCGGTCTGACGTCCAGCAAATAAAGCTTATGCCTTGTGTTTTTGTGATAAAATCTTCAACGTACTCTTCATTTGATGCTAAAATAAATAAATAAATAAATGTTGATGCGATATTGATGTCTCTTTTGTCGTCATCTTCGATGCTCTTCTTGATGTTTTTTTTTTTCAAAAATAAAGGATGCAGTTGAGGCCGATGGATAAATATTGCTCTTGGGATACACAATTTCCCTTTCTTTATCCATGTATGTCCTCTTGCGGGGCATGAATATCTTCCCGCGATACGTAAATTCCCGCGAGGTATGAATCTTCTCGCGATGATAACTTTCAGCGAGGAATGAAATCTTCTCGCGATGTGCAAATTTTGACGAGGCATGAATTCTTCTCGTCATGCATAATTGTTGACTCGCAATGCATGATTTCGCGATGCATGACTTTCCCGCGATGCATGATTTTCAACGAGGCATGGATCCTTCTCGTGATGCACAAATTTCAGCGAGGTATAAATTCTTCTCGTCGTGCACAAATTCCAGCGAGGTATAGGATCTTCTCGCGATGCCTAAATTTCAGCGAGGTATGAAATCTTCTCGCGATGTCTTAATTTCAGCGAGGTAAGAAATCTTCTCGCGATGTATAAATTTGACGAGGCATGAAATCTTCTCGTCGTGTATAAATTCAAGCGAGGTATGAATTCTTCTCGTCGCACATAATAAATTTGACGAGGCATGAAATCTTCTCGTCGTGCATAAATTCAAGCGAGGTATGAATTCTTCTCGTCGCACATAATAAATTTGACGAGGCATGAAATCTTCTCGTCGTGCATAAATTCAAGCGAGGTATAAAGTCTTCTCGCGATATATAAATTTGACGAGGCATGAAGTCTTCTCGTCGAGCATAAATTCCAGCGAGGTATAAAGTCTTCTCGCGATATATAAATTTGACGAGGCATGAAATCTTCTCGTCGTGCATAAATTCAAACGAGGTATAAAGTCTTCTCGCGATATATAAATTTGACGTTCGCGATGCATGATTTTCGCGATGCATGACTTTTCACAATGCATGATTTTCCGCGATGCCTGATTTTCCGCAATGCATAATTTCCGCAATGCATGATTTTTGCGATGCATGATTTTCACGATGCATGTTTTTCCGCAATGCATGATTTCCGCGATGCATGATTTTCCGCAATGCATGTTTTTCCTCAATGCATGATTTTCATGATGCATGATTTTTGCGCAATGCATGATTTTCCGCGATGCATGATTTTTCGCAATGCATAATTTTTCGTAATGCATGATTTTTAACGAGGCCTGGATGGCTCGATAATGTTCCAACTGTAACGAGGTGGATGGCTCGATAATGTTCCAACTGTAACGAGATGGATGGATCGATAATGTTCCAACTGTAACGAGGTGGATGGCTCGATAATGTTCCAACTGTAACGAGGTGGATGGCTCGATAATGTTCCACTGTAACGAGGTGGATGGCTCGATAATGTTCCAACTGTAACGATGTGGATGGCTCAATAATGTTCCAACTGTAACGAGGTGGATGGCTCGATAATGTTCCACTGTAACGAGGTGGATGGCTCGATAATGTTCCAACTGTAACGAGGTGGATGGCTCGATAATTTTCCAACTGTAACGAGGTGGATGGCTCGATAATGTTCCAACTGTAACGAGGTGGACGGCTCGATAATGTTCCAACTGTAACAAGGTGGATGCTCGATAATGTTCCAACTGTAACGAGGTGGATAACTCGATAATATTCCAACTGTAACGAGGTGGATGGCTCGATAATATTCCAACTGTAACGAGGTGGATGCTCGATAATGTTCCAACTGTAATGAGGTGGATGCTCGATAATATTCCAACTGTAACGGGGTGGATGGCTCGATAATGTTCCAACTGTTACGAGGTGGATGGCTCGATAATGTTCCAACTGTAACGAGCTGGACGGCTCGATAATGTTCCAACTGTAACGAGGTGGATGCTCGATAATGTTCCAACTGTAACGAGGTGGATAACTCGATAATATTCCAACTGTAACGAGGTGGATGACTCGATAATATTCAAACTGTAACGAGGTGGATGCTCGATAATGTTCCAACTGTAACGAGGTGGATGGCTCGATAATGTTCCAACTGTAACGAGGTGGATGGCTCGATAATGTTCCAACTGTAACGAGGTGGATGGCTCGATAATGTTCCACTGTAACAAGGTGGATGTCTCGATAATGTTCCATCTGTAACAAGGTTGACGGCTCGATAATGTTCCACTGTAACGAGGTGGATGCTTGATAATATTCCTGCAAGATAAAAAGAAACTTGTTTAGAAATCACTTGAGGCAATATAAAGGAATAGAGATAAAATGAGATGGAAGATTTTCTAGGTTTTGCTGAGGAGTCCACGATGGGTGCAAGTGACGCCTTTTGTCATTCTTGAAAGCTTTACATAGCCATCTTTGTGACTTCAATGTTCCTGCATCCAAAGAAAATTCTTAGTTTGAAAGACTGATTTGTGTTGGTTTTGTCTCCATGCTCCTTCTTGCAGTTGGCTTGCACGCTCGCCCATTCTTTATATGCCATATTTGATGGTATTTTTTTTTGAAGACCCTCCTCAAAAATTTGTCCCGGTCTAAAATATATAAGAACTCTCATAACTTGCTCTGTTAACTCTGAGGTTGCTCATTCTGGAATTTTGAGGCCCCTCCTCAAAATTTTGTCCCAGTTTACCTCAATAAGTAACAAATGACATTTGTGGAATTTTTGAGATCATCTCAAAAATTCTGTCCCAGTTTCAAACCAGATAGTCGTAATTTTTTAGATCCACCCAAGGCTAATCTCTGTAGAATTTTGGTCTTCTATTTTGACTTGTTAAAGAAGTACAACTTCAAATGAATTTTTGAGATCCTCTCAAAATTCTGTCCCAGTTTCCATTATGAAGAGAAATGGAAATCTTACTGGGTATATGACCGAGCCGTTGTGGCGCCTACGTATCCCATTGGAGCAGGAATCAGGTCAAACATAGTTCCCCTCTCAGGGATTAACCAAAATAGGAAGTTTAGATAAAGAAACGACCGAGGCCGACATAGGCCGCCTACGTATCTCATTCTTGAGAATTCAGGTCGAACGTAGTTCAAACCGTAGAATTTTGGTGTTCTGTTTTGACTCGTTAAAGAAATCCAACTTCAGATGAACTTTTGAGATCCTCTCAAAAATTCTGTCCTAGATTCCATTATAAAGATAAATGGAAATCTTACTGGGAGTATGACCGAGCCGTTGTGGCGCCTACGTATCCCGTTGGAGCAGGAATCAGGTCAAACGTAGTTCCGACATAAAGAAATAATTAAAGGGGAGTAAATGGGGTGACCGAAGCCGACATAGGCCCCCTACGTATCCCATTGGAGCAGGAATCAGGTCAAACGTAGTTCCCCCCTCAAGGATTAACCGAAATAGGAAGTTTTGATAATGAAACGACCGAGGCCGACATAGGCCGCCTACGTATCTCATTCTTGAGAATTCAGGTCGAACGTAGTTCAAAAATGAAATGTGCGATACATTTTCCAAAGAAAGGTAAAAAACTTCACATGCAAAATTTTGGCCAATGTCGGGCATTCTTCTTCTCGACCTTTGATGATGAATATCTTCAAACGACTCAATTCAGAGATGTCTTGCACTCACTCTTGAGTATCCAATATGTCATCCATTCAGGTGGTTTCATCAATATTGATCAAGTTGTTGTTGATCATGTTTTGTATCTTGTGCTTCAGAGTTGAACAATTCTCTGTGTCATGTCCAACGGCTCCTATTGTTGTTTTTTCTTCTTGCAAATTTGATCGGGTAAGGAATCTTTAGGGGCCTTCGACCTTGTGAAATACGGATGATCAACCAACTTATCAACACAAATCAGTTTTAAATACCTGTCAAATGAAAAAACTCAAAAGGCCAATGTGTTAGTACTTGGAGGCGGTAAATAATACAAGATATCACACATAAGAGTTGCTTTGTTCAGAGATAAACTGGCTCACCAACATAAAGAAATGACTAAATAGACAGGAATTTGTCTACTTGACTTTGAGATTTAGTAAATAAAAATTTTGACTTGAGTCGAGACAAAGTTGACAGTATCTTTCATTACCGTACTTTGATTTTTGATTGAGATGTAACTACAATTTCCTGGTAAGAGTCGGAAAAGATAAAATTTCTCAAAATTCTTTCGATTTGAAATGATGAATTTGATATGAGAGTAGTACTAAAGAAACGAAGTTCAATCTTTTTTTTTTTTTAGGAAACTAAAGACTCGAAGAGTATTTGGATGCACTTTTTATAGTGACTTGATATTTGTGCTTATGGGTTCTAAAAGTATTTGAAGAAGAGTGAGCTAGAATATCTCCGGATAAACAACATATTCACATATGCAGTTATAACACATAAACAAATATTACGTGTTCTAAACAGATATGTGACCCTTTTGTGCCAAGGGTTGGCCAAGCGATTTGAGGGATGTATACGTCATTTGAAAACCGTATACATCCTTCAAATTTAAACATATAAGTATGAACGTCCATTTAGGTCGTGGGCCATTTTGGACTCAAGGCGGTCTTCTAATGGACCCAACACTCCTTGGGTGTTGGGTCGTCTTAGGCCAATGCGCTACTTTTCAGGATTGGGTTTCGTTCTATCCTAGTTTGACTAAGAGTGGGTTGTATTTAGAGTGGAATGGGTAACCCAAGCGGACTACTTGAGCTGGGAAAATTAACGATCGTTGACTATCAAGTAGTCAACTACACTCGCCAGAGTGCCCCGAGAAAATCTTTGGTTAATGAACGACTGCGAACCCGCATAATCGTCCTTTAGTGGAAATGTAACAAGTGTCGTTTGACGGAAGTATGTATGTTATGCATGCAACAGTTAAAATCTGAATAATCTAAACACTTAAACAATAAATCTCAAATAATCAAATACGTTAATCTTAAGGTTAGAATCCTCCAAAGTCCCCAGCGGAGTCGCCATTTCTGTTTTATCGAAAAATTGATTTCGAAAAGAGTTCGGTTTATTTTTGAAGGTATTTTCAACATTTAGGAGTCGCCACTTAATTTTGAGAAAATTAAGAAAACTTGTTTCTAAACAACTTAAACAGAAAAATTGTTTTGAAACATTCTAGGGGGTTTGAGATTCTTATTAGTGTCTTAGGAAGGTGTAAGGCACCTAAGACACTCCACTAACTTGCGGTTTTCCGGCGATTAACTTATTTGACTATTTTAACCTTTGCAAAGCTTGAAATTTATCAGAATTTTCAACTTAGGCAATTTATCAAGTTTTGAAACATTTATTGTTTTGTCCGGCAAATTTTCAATTAAGGTTAAAGCTCTTTAGATTCAAACGAACTTGTGAAATATTAGCTTCAAGGTTTCGCTAAAGTTAAACTTTTTAAACTTTTACTCTAAGCAATTTTCAAACTTAAACATCTATCTTTTTTAACACTTAAATTTTAGTTTTAATCTTGATAAAAGTAGAGAGGCGTTTCGACGGGGTTGGAGTTTTCTAACCTTAAACTAACGGCAAATCTAGCAAAAGCAGGTAAACAAAGAGTAAAGGAGAGAGAAAGAGAGAGAGAGAGAGATTTTGGGTCCAATTTCAGTTTTGTTCGCCTTGACCGAATATTGGACCCACCTGTCTTTGGGTTTTCCACCGCCTTTTCCTTTGTGCCTGTCCTAGCCTAAATATGTAAAAAAGAAATCGAAAAATAAAAGAAACAACAAAGGGCTTATGCTCATTACAATAATACAACTAAATAAATAATAAGGACAATCTTTTAATCCACCTTGGATTTTTTTTTCTTGGACTTCAGATCGTCTCACCGATGTCTCAGCTTGACTCGAAAGGGTGAACTTAAGCCCTTATGGCTTTCTCAAAATGCAGGAAGGGATGAGAGTTCTTGTCAAACTCATACAGATTTGACATGCCACAAATAAAAATGAAAAGAAGTAAATATATAATCCGAGTAACATAATTGCAAGAAAATAAACAAACTTGATGGAAAATAAGAACTTTATCCATGGAAGATGCATATTTACAGATGATTCCACTAAAGGAAATTACACAGAGGCATACTAGACAGTGACTTTGAAGAAGAAAGTTGATAAAACAAGCCATGAACCAAAGAAGAAAATAAGATATATGCGCATGACAGTCACTTAAGAACTATGACTTTGTATTTTAGTTAATAATATACATAAGAATAGAAAGATGATTAAAAGAATACAAGTAAAGAAAAACTTGATAGCAAAATAATCACGTATGTCAATACTTAATCTTGAGCCAAAACTGGAAATAATGCAGAATTGTGTTCATGTACTATTTCCTTTAAAATGTTATCCAAACCCACCATCCAGCAAAGGAGAGCCTCAACCTTACCTCTGCCATACAAGACAGAGAGGCTGCCCCAAAACGGGTCATCGGCGCACATGGCGTATCAAGAAAACTCAACGAGACAAATTTGTAAGGCAAGAGAGAGGGAACGCAAACAGCCAACATGGCTCCACGATGATGAGTGTCATTGAGAGACACCCTCAACCGTGGGCAACAACAACGGCAACTCTGCCTAAAGGGACAGTAGCCCTTTCTACCCTTCATATCACCGAATACGCTAAATTTCGACATTAAGGAAACACATCATACTACCCACCATAATACAACCCTCAATGCAATAGGAACATATCAAGAAGACTAACTAAAGACTCAACAGCTAGATGATGAGTTCAAATCAACAGAGAGAGAGTCAAACTTTATAACATTTAGCGATTAGGCACAAATCAGAAACAGAACTCCCACAAACAACAATGGCGAAATTCTTTCCATATCGGTCATACAACATGAAAGAAACAATGCATTCCACATAAAAGCAACTAAATAAACGAAGGAATCCGAATCGATTATGACTATTTCAAACTACTGTCAAAGAACTATCATCACCAACAAAATCCCAAAAACAGTCCGAAAAGAGAAGAATCATTTACGTGTCATGAAACCAAAGAATATCAGAACAAATGCATTAATAAATGAACTAACACCCATGAACACGAAAAAGAAGAAAAGAAACGATGGATAACGTAATAATCAGAAGCGACTTCATGATTGAAACAACATGCTAAGTTGAAAAGACGAAGAAAACTTAAGAGGACGGTTACCTTCTTCGGAGTAGCGGAACAGGGACAGCGACGAGTAGCAATGAGCGATGACTTCCACCGTAAATAGAATCACGAACACCCGAATGACGTTGGAAGCCAATGAATGCTTGAACTGTTCTTCTACAGCGGACGGAAGAAGAAGAAAGTGTCTCCTCGAAAGATTCTTGTCTCTCTTGGAATGGAAACTATCTCCAATTTAATACCCTGAATCTCCTTTAGTTGTCCCGAAAACCAAACAGAACAAACGTGAAAGTTTTCAAAAGAAAATTCTTAAACTTCCGTATCCCTAACTCTCAACCTTTAGACCTCAATTCTCCAACTCTCTATAACCTCTCTAGTTCAGACGACAATAACAGGAAAAAAAAACCAGAGAACTTCAGCCAACGATTTCTCAATCCTCAAAATTCTTTTTTAAACTCAAGAATGTCCAACCCCTTTCTTCAAGACAAAAGGGGTTTTTATAGGAGGATATTAGGGTTTCGAGAGGAGCGGGTTGGAGGGACGGCTTGAGGCCCATTTCGATTTGAAATTCGAATTTTCTTCGAATCTGAGGGAATATGCCCTTTTGATGCCAAGAATGAAACGGACTGGAAGCAATGTGGAGGGTCGAGATGGTCTCTTCGTCCTTGCGAGCTACGTGGCGCGATCTTGGCTTGGCAAGGACGAAGCACGTCTGGCAGAGCTGAAATCCAGCCTGCCCTTGCTGCTGCGACGCGTACGAGCTATAGAGAAAAGTGACTCCAAAGAGTCGTTGTGCAGCTCGGGCGTGAGAGAGAGGACGAGGGAGAGGGAGAGGGCGTGAGGGAGACGCGATTTTGGGGATTTTTCTTCGCTTTTCTGGGCTGTGCAGCGTGGGGGAAGGGGTTCTGTTTTGCGTCTGGGGTTTGGGAGAGGGGAAAGCGAGGAGGGGAAGAGCGTGGGGGTTTGAGGAGAGGGAGACGAGATGAGGAGAGAGGAAGAGAGCGTGGGAGGGAGAGAGCGTGGGATGGTCGCGTCTAGGGGGGGATTTTTCCGTTTTGCGGTCTGTTTTCTGGGTACTATCCGCGTCTCTTTCTGGGAATTTTGGCTTTTTGTTGGGAAGAATAAGAGGGGTGAAACGGGTCGGTGCGGGGTTTTTTATTGGGTCGGGTTGATGGGTTTTGGGAATAGACTTGGTGTTGGGTTGAAAGAAAAAGAGATGGGCCGTTGGGATTCAAAAATTGAAAGAGGGAGAAGTGGGCCTGGGAATATTGGGTTGTTGGGCCGGGTAGAGGGAAGAAACGGGTATTTAAGCGTATTGCGCCGGGTAGGAGTGTTGGATGTTGAGTTAATATGGTGTGGGCTGATGGAAGGAATATTTAAAATGGGCCTGGGGGATAAATTACGAAATCGGGAAGGGAATTGGGTTAGTTTTAAGAGCTGGCCCATTTTAGCTAATAAAAAGGCTACACCTTAAATAAAGATGAATTTGTATCGATTAATTAACGAGCTTCCTTATCTAATAAAATAATTATTAAAATCGTATAAAGTGATTCAAAGTATAGTTATAATTAATCTACTTAATTAATCATTTAAATGTATATATTTTTTTATGGTTTTTGAATAATCAAAAGGTATACTACTTATATACATAATTATGTAAAAAATATATTATCTAAAGTTATGCTAAAATCAACCGAAATAACATAAAAATCCATGTATTATATTATTATATTCGTAAAACTTATAAAATTAATTAATTTAAATTATTTGAAAAATTTAGGAAGCTCGATAATTGATTGATATCGACGCGGGTCAAAATTTGGGTGTCAATAGTGATGATCTATTTTTTTTGTTAATTTTAATAGATTCATATCTATTGGAGGTCAATGGCGATTGTGTAACGAAAAACTTATACAGAAACAACGGAGGTTTTTGGTCTAACGATGCTTCTATCGTTTGTGTCTGTGATGAGTCAGTTCCTTACTCTACTTTTTTGTGTATATTTTTAGATGAACATACAGACAAGAAAAAAGTAAGCCTATTGGATGAAGTAGCCAAAGAAATTAATGATCTTGTTATGAAACTATATGAAATTAGAAGAAGAAGAAAGTAGAGAGAAGAGAAAAGACTTCTTATTTCTCTTGAAGTATATTTAGGATTCATAGATCTTTTACAAATCTTATTTACAATGAAGGAAAACCCTTTATTTATAGGGAAAACCTTACTTGGTCCCCAAGTAGGAATCCTAACCATATCCTACTAGGACTCCACATAATTACACATTCACTATAACACAAATATGTTTATAACACTCCCCCTTGAATGTCGATAGATTATGTGCCTCGTTAAAACCTTACTAGATAAAACCCAGTGGGGAAAAAGATCTAGTGAAGGAAAAAGAGTACACATATCTAATAATACACATTATGGATGCCTCATTAAAAACCTTACAAGGAAAACCCAGTGGGACAAAACCTTGTGAGGAAAAAAGAGTACATCGCATATTAACTCCCCCTAATGACAACATCAATTCAGAGACTAGAATCCTTGTTTTCCAAGCTTGTGCATCATCTTCTTGAAAGTTGTAGTTGATAGAGACTTGTTGAATAAATCAACAATAATGTTACTTGAGCATACCTCTTGAATGTTGATATCACCATTCTTGGGAGTTTATGAGTGTAGAAAAACCTTGACGAAATATGTTTTCTTCTATCTGCTTTTATAAATCTTCCCTTCAGGGTCAAAGATTTCTGGAAGTTCCTTACTTCAACTTCTTTAAGCAAATAATCTATTGCCTTTTGAAAATTCTTCAAGAGTTTCAATTCTAGTTATCAACTTGCATAACAATATTTGTATATGCTTCATGCATTTTGAATCGATTTAATCCTTATGAGGATGATAAACAAGTTTTCCAAAAACTTGTATATGCTTTAGATTTTGAACCCATTGGATATTTAATTTTGTCAAGCAATAACATTCAAGTTAGATGTATTACATCTTTTAGTGCCTAGATTGCAAGTCAAATAAGCTTTACGCTTACCAAGATGCATCATTCCACTTTTCACTTGATAATTATTTCTACACAAGCATGCTTTAATAGATGTAGAATTCATATCCTCATAATCTTTTACAATATTGCGCGCTATTGTATTAAAGATATCGTCAACGATAAACCATTTTGTATCGATTCACAACATGACAAACCTTATTGAGATATCATCACTTCATTATTTTTAGGTAGCTACCCCTCTCATGAGGTTTCATAAAGTGTTATGTCGTAAGCTCTCCAAGAGCACATTGTCTCCTTATTATGATCATTTTGATTCTTTGATCCTCCCCCTTTTTCAAGGATTATTTTATTTAGAATTGATTAGTCTATCACGCTTCATGCATGTCATAGATTTTGTCCTTAAGGGACATCCAATAGGAGTATTTACAACTTTTGTGTTGCTTCTAATCTCCCCCTTATGCTAGACAACCTAACATATATCTCAATCTTTTGGAGAATCTATCTTTGTGCATCATAGTATATTTATAAATCATATATTGCACATTAAAATTATCAGATGAAAACTATTTGGTCCCTGACCGTAAATCAATTAACAGAAAAATTGATCATAACTTATTGGTTTGATTCATACAATTATGTTTGTATGTAATATCATATTTCAGATCAACATATGAAACTTTATTTTCATAAGCAATGATTCACTATGTGAGACATTTAGTGTCACATCATCTTGAGTATTTGTCAATATTACCAAGATAAATTGTCTTGATTACATATTTTGAAATTGTGCTCTTAAATCAATTATTTTTGCACAAACAATTTTGTGAATGTCAAACTACTGGTTGACAACAAAAACACATGTGATTATCTTATAGATGCATCTTTTTATCATATCACATGATAGGTAAACGGGCCCATATTCGCCTTTTATACTTTTCAGAATTTAGGGATTTAGTCCCAACTTTAGTTGATCCAATCAACTTTATCAAGAACAAGCAACGTAAAGAATTCTTGAAGAATCTTCTAGTTTTTCAATGTATGTCCATTACTCAGTATGCACATCTTTGGGATGACCAAATTATTCATGCCAACTAATAAAATTATTAGTACTCGTAAACTCCAAGTTTACTACGTCATGTGACTTTTGCGTTAGTAAATTTCTAATTTACTATTATATGAGTAAATTTCAATTTTATTAATCCAAGAGTAATTTTCAGATTTATTTCTTCTCAATTACTTCACCCTTTAGGTGAGTCATGATCCCATCATTGAATGAACTAATCTGAAGAAAATTGTACATGTAACATATTATGTGTGCCAACATTTTTGCAATCTTTCTCATGCCTAGCATGGTGGCTTACACCTCATTCCCTTTAAAGAATGAATTTATATTTTTACCATTTATCAAAATTTCTCATTCTTCTGAATGAAACAGAAATATGTGAGCATATCAAATAATGATAGCTTTAGTACCTCATTCAATATCCATGTGCATTATTCAATCACTTGACTTCTTCAGACATATTATGCACTACAACCATATTGACTTTACGTAATGAAGCAAATTCAGTAAATTTCATGACTTCTCATAAAAAACACATTAGTTTTTCTTTAGTCATTATTATATCATCAATATGGTGCATTAAGACTCAAATTTAATGTCTTATCCATATAAAAATGTCTTAGGTCATAAATTAACGGGTCTTGAACCCAATATCTTATCATCATAGTGCATCAGGATTTTAACCCAATGTTTTACCCTCTTTGTGTGATTAGACATATCCATCGTCTTATTCTTTTGGTGCGATAAAACTTAAATTTATCGTCTTACCCACAATGAGGCTCAACCTCAAGCCTTCAAAATAATTATAATTTTACCACTTTTGATGACCATTAATATGATCGTACATTATAATTACACACAGAATTGATATTATTGAATTCTTAACATTAGAAGTTAATAAATATAGCTTAATAGATCACATACCTCATATAAAGGTTGAAAACATACCTTTCACTAAATTGTGCTTATTCAATTATTAAAATAAACAAGAAATTCTCTTCCCACTCGATTAAAATTAAATGTAGAAAAAGTCAACAAGTCTCTTTAATACTTACTTTAGATGGTACTTTCAGATATGTCATATAAACAATTATAACATAAAGATAAATCATACCTTGAAGATTTAAGAATCTTATTGCATAACTTATGCAAGATCTCTTTTGCACTTTTCCCGTCTTCTTCGTAATTCTTTAAAAATAGAACAATCGTGCTGATAACGTGTTATGAAACTATATGAAATTAGAAGAAGAAGAAAGTAGAGAGAAGAGAAAAGACTTCTTATTTCTCTTGAAATATATTTAGGATTCATAGATCTTTTACAAATCTTATTTACAATGAAGGAAAACCCTTTATTTATAGGGAAAACCTTACTTGGTCCCCAAGTCGGAATCCTAACCATATCCTACTATGACTCCACATAATTAGACACTATAACACAAATATGTTTATAACAAATCTATCTTTTTTCTTTTAATATTTAGATTAAGTAAAAAATGGAAGAAATGAAGTGATGAACGTATAGGTAGCAAAAAGGAATTTAATTTTATATTATTATTTTTTGGATTCCGTATATTTTTTATCAATGTAAAATAATAAAAAAAATATAAAATGTAATATTTTAATATTATAAAAATTAGATTGTGTAATAATAATGTAAATTTAATTTGCTCGAATAAATAAGTTAAATATTTGTTTATTTTTAAAATATATATTACTAAATGCGTCTTATTAATTATTTCAATCTAAAACATAATTATATTTTAAAATATCCGTGCAATGCGCGGGTATGTATACTAGTTATCATACAACCGTGGACGAAAGGTTAGTTGTACAATTGATAATCGCATTAATTATTTCAATCTAAAACATAATTATATTTTAAAATATCCGTGCAATGCGCGGGTATGTATACTAGTTATCATACAACCGTGGACGAAAGGTTAGTTGTACAATTGATAATCACATTAATTATTTCAATCTAAAACATAATTATATTTTAAAATATCCGTGCAATGCGCGGGTCTGTATACTAGTTATCATACAACCGTGGACGAAAGGTTAGTTGTACAATTGATAATTGCTGAATCCTTACTTTTATTTGATCTCTTCGTATTATTTTAATTTTAGATATGTATATCACATTTAACTATATTTATGTTTGTCATTTTTTCTTTCTCGGCTGCAGTGGCATCAAGATTACAAGCAACTATAATATATGATGATAACTTCCCAATTTTTTTATTTTCTCTGTGGTGATTTCTTAACAGAATTATCTTTTTTGCAGAGCATCAATTTTTTGGACTTTCAGATCATTTTGGAACAAAAGTCTATACTACTTCAAGATACTTCATTTCATTGTAAAATGAATATGAAGTTATAATTTTCAAGTGACGTAATAGTTTTTACATCTACAAACTAGGTATACAATTTTTTATAAAATAATATATATATATATATATATATATATATATATATATATATATATATATATATATATATATATTATTTTAATGTTGAAATGTTGGTATTATATTACGTCTGCTGTGTCAACAAAATTGAGAAACTTGTGGATACATTTTTACAATCTCATATTAGTAATGTCCAAATTCTTGCTTTATAAAATTATATTATTTAGGATTGTATTTGTCACGGCCCAAAAACCGAGCCGCGACTGGCACCCACATTTACCCTCCTATGTGAGCGAACCAACCAATCTAACCCTTATCATTTCAATATAATGTCAACAGAAAGTAATGCGGAAGACTTAACTCATTAATAAAATCAAATCAATAACTATTAATATCCCCAAAATCTGGAAGTCATCATCACAAGAACATCTATCTCAATTTACTAATCTAAACTATCTAAGAATGTCTAAGAAGCTAAAAATACATAAGAACTAATCCATGCCGGAAGTCAAAGCATCAAAACTTATAGAAGGAGACCCAGTCCAAGCTAGACGCAATAGCTCACCCTGAATTTTCGATGGAGTGAAGACTGGCTTGATCTACTGCTGAGTCGAAGTTGACGGAACGTTTGCTGCATAACACAAATAACAAAGGGAAAACATAAAAGTAGGGGGTCAGTACAACCACACGTACTGAGTAGATATCATCGGCTAACTCAAAATAGGGAACAATATATATCAATAATAATGTAAATCAACTACAATACTCATCATGTAGCAATAGCAATTTCTTTATCATTAACAATTACCGTCAAGTTCACACATGAGGACTCAAGCCTCAAAGCCATACTCATTTGGGAATTAAGTTCATTAGATTGAGTATATTCATTATCTTTCAAGATTCATTATCTTTCTTCCTCTTGTGTCGGTACGTGACACTCCGCTCCTCTATTTCTATCCTGGTGCCGGAACGTGGCACTCCGATCCTCATATTCATTCTATCCTGGTACCGGAACGTGGCACCGATCCTCATATTCTATCCTGGTGTCGGAACGTGACACTCGATCCTCATATTCATTCTATCCTGGTACCAGAACGTGGCACCCGATCCTCATATTCTATCCTGGTGTCGGAACGTGACACTCCGATCCTCATATTCATTCTATCCTGGTACCGGAACGTGGCACCCGATCCCCTAATTCATCAAGCCTTCTTCTACACTAAGGCATCATCATTCTCATTATATAATTTATCAAGCCTCTTTCATACTAAGGCCTCATCAATCTTATTATATAATATATCAAGTGAATTAGGGTTCTTTCAAGATTTGGGATTCAATAGCTTCATCATGCTTTGTTAATTCATAACAATTTCATAATCATAATCATGCAAGCATACAAATAAGCATATAGACAGGTTACAACATCATCAATACATATCATACACTATCAAGAGTTCACTACGATTATCGTAACATAAAACCATAACCTACCTCCACCGAAGAATTGAATCAACAAGCTATCTTCTCAAAATCCTTGTTATCCTCTTCGTTTCTCTCTCTCTACTCGTTCGTTTCTCCTCTCTTTCTGTTCTTTCTCTTTTGTTATCTTATGTTCAAACCCTCTTTCTTTTACCCTAATTAAGCATATAATTAAGTGTGAAAAAGGACAATAAACCCCTTTAATTTACTTAAGGTTACCCCTTTTAACCCCTAAGTAATTAGATTTATTAATGTTACCCCTCAATCTTTATAATTAAGGAAAGAATAGTCAAAAACGACCCTTAAAACGTGGGGAGAAATCCCAAACTGCCTGGGATTGTGCAGCCTGTGACGGGCCGTCATGCCTGCGACGGTCCGTCACGGTGGCCGTCGCCTCCTCCCAGATTTCAGGTGGTCTGCGACGGCCCGTCACCCCTGTGACGGTCCGTCCTGGCCCCTCCGTCATGACGGTCAGAAACTCGTTTTTCTTGCACCAAATTCTCAAAAGTTGAAGTGTTTTGCAACGGGACTCACGACGGTTCGTCGTGGATGTGACGGCACGTCCTGCAGGTCCGTCACAATTTACAGAGAGTCGATTTACAGTACCCAATTTCAAAATTCTAAGTGCCATGGGACGACACTCCCTCGACGGGCCGTCGTGACTACGACGGTCCGTCGTTACCCTCGTCGTCCCAGCCAGTTTTCCCCGTAATTCAATCTGCTGCTCAAACGACTAAACAGGTCGTTACAATAGATACCAATTTACCCATCGTTCGTCCCCGAACGATCAAAAGAAGAAAAACAATGGCGAAAAGGAGTACCTGAATCTGTAAACAGATGTGGGTATTTTTCTTGCATATCTGCCTCCTTCTCCCAAGTAGCCTCTTCAACCGGTCGATTCTTCCATTGAACTTTGATGGATGCAATCTCTCTCGACCTCAACTTGCGAACTTCTCTGTCTAATATAGCAACCGGTTCCTCTTCATAAGTCAAGTTCTCATCCAACAAAACTGAATCCCAACGGATAATGTAGTTTCCATCTCCGTGGTATCTCTTCAACATGGATACATGAAACACCGGATGCACTCCGGACAGACCTGGGGGCAAGGCTAATTCATAAGCCACCTCCCCTATTCTCTTAAGTACCTCGAATGGTCCAATATACCTTGGACTTAGCTTACCTCTTTTTCCGAACCGCATCACCCCTTTCATGGGTGAAACCTTCAACAGGACTTGTTCACCTTCCATGAACTCCAAGTCTCTAACCTTCCGGTCTGCATACTCCTTTTGTCTACTTTGAGCCGCCAAAAGCTTTTCTTGAATAGCTTTCACCTTCTCCATAGAATCTCTTAACAGATCAGTCCCCCAAGGTCTAACTTCGAAGGCATCAAACCAACCAATGGGAGATCTACACCTCCTCCCATACAATGCTTCAAATGGAGCCATATCAATACTGGAGTGATAGCTATTATTGTATGAAAACTCTGCCAACGGTAAGAAGCTATCCCAATGGCCACCAAACTCTATCACACATGCACGAAGCATATCCTCCAATACTTGAATCGTTCGCTCAGACTGACCATCGGTCTGAGGGTGAAATGCAGTACAAAGGTCCAACCTAGTACCTAACTCAGCATGTAATGTCCTCCAAAACTTAGAAGTAAACTGCGTACCTCTATCTGATATGATGGAGAGTGGAACTCCATGCAACCGAACGATCTCTGAGATGTAGATTTTGGCCAACTTCTCTGCATTGTAGGTCACCTTGACCGGAATGAAATGAGCGGACTTAGTTAACCTATCAACAATCACCCAAATAGAGTCATACTTACTCAAAGTTTTGGGAAGACCAACCACGAAGTCCATCGCGATTCTCTCCCACTTCCATTCAGGAATGGGCATTCTCTGAAGTGTTCCTCCGGGCCTTTGGTGTTCATACTTTACTTGTTGACAATTTGGACACTTGGCAACAAACTCAACAATATCTCGCTTCATTCCACTCCACCAGAAGTGTTGCTTTAGGTCGCGGTACATCTTGGTTGCACCAGGATGTATAGAATATCTGGAACTATGAGCCTCTGTCAGAATAGTGGTGATCAAATTATCGACGCGGGGTACGCATACTTTTTCCTTAATCCTCAAAACACCTTCCCCATCGATTATTGCTTCCTTAGCCTCTCCTTGCAAAACTTTATCTCGAATTCGCCTTAGTTTCTCATCATCAAACTGTTTCCCCTTAATCTGATCAAGAAAGGAAGATTTTGCCTCTACACAAGCTAACAATCCTCCCTTCTCATTTATTTCTAACCTCATAAGGTCATTAGCCAAAATCTGCACTTCTCTAGCCAATGGGCGTTTAGAAGCTTGCAAATGAGCTAGACTTCCCATACTTCCGGCCTTCCTACTCAAAGCATCCGCTACAGCATTAGCCTTTCCCGGATGATACAAGATTGTGATGTCGTAGTCCTTCAGTAGTTCCATCCATCTCCTCTGTCTCAAGTTCAAGTCTTTCTGAGTGAATACATACTGTAGGCTACGATGGTCTGTGTAGACTTCACACTTAACCCCATACAAGTAATGTCTCCATTGCTTTAGTGCAAATACTACCGCGGCCAACTCCAAATCATGGGTCGGATAGTTACGTTCATGCACTTTTAATTGCCTCGAAGCATAAGCAATCACATTCTTCTCTTGCATTAGCACTGCACCCAACCCAGAATAGGATGCATCACAATAGACAATGAAGTTCTTACCCTCTACCAGCAAGGTGAGGATAGGCGCGGTAGTCAACAAGGTTTTAAGCTTCTGGAAGCTTTCTTCACATTCATCTGACCATACGAATGGAACATTTTGCTTAGTCAAGTTCGTCAATTGGGAAGCAATAGAAGAGAATCCCTTGACGAATCGGCGGTAGTAGCTAGCTAAACCCACAAAACTCCTTATTTCTGACACATTAGTGGGTCTTACCCAATTTTTCACTGTCTCAATCTTGGATGGATCCACCATCACCCCATCCTTAGAAACTACATGTCCCAAGAAGGACACGGAATCTAGCCAAAACTCACACTTAGAGAATTTCGTATAAATCTTTTTCTTTCTCAACAACTCTAACACCATTTTCAAATGCTCCTCATGTTCTTTCTTACTTTTGGAGTATATCAGTATATCATCAATAAACACAATCACAAAGAGGTCCAAGTATGGCTTGAAAATCCCGTTCATCAAGCTCATGAAGGCAGCAGGGGCATTCGTAAGACTAAATGACATTACCACAAATTCATAATGCCCATACCTAGTTCGAAAAGCAGTCTTTGGAACATCCGTAGCTCGTATTTTCAATTGGTGATAACTGGATCTCAAGTCAATCTTTGAGAAGACACAAGCACCTTGTAACTGATCGAACAAGTCATCAATGCGAAGAATGGGGTACTTGTTCTTAATAGTTACTTTGTTCAACTGTCGGTAATCTATGCACATTCGGAAACTCCCATCCTTCTTCTTCACAAATAAAACCGGAGCACCCCAAGGAGATGCACTTGGTCTAATGAAGCCTTTACTCAACAATTCTTGAAGTTGAGCCTTTAACTCTCTTAACTCTGCGGGAGCCATTCTATAAGGGGGTATAGAAATGGGGCGAGTACCGGGTTCCAAATCAATGCAGAAGTCTATATCCCTATCTGGTGGCATACCGGGAAGATCTACAGGGAACACATCCAAAAACTCACAGACCACTGAAACCGACTCGATCGAAGGTACTTGGGTAGTGTCATCTTTGAGATGTGCCAAGAAAGCTAGACAACCCTTACTAACCATCTTCTGAGCACGAATAAAGGAGATGATACGCACCGGATTGGGAGTGTAGTCACCCTCCCACACTAACGGATCTGCCCCAGGCTTGGCTAACGTTACCGTTTTAGCATTACAATCCAAAATCGCAAAGTTTGGAGAAAGCCAAGTCATACCCAGAATTACATCAAAATCACCCATTTCTAAAATAACCAAATCTACATAAGTGTTGCTCCCCACAAAATTCACCAAACAAGACCTATACACTTTTTCGACTATCACAGACTCACCCACCGGAGTAGAAACACGAATAGGCATGTCAAGTAATTCACAATGTAAATTTAGACCGTTAGCAAATGATGAAGATACATAAGAAAACGTGGAGCCAGGGTCAAATAACACAGATGCCATGCAATCACAAACCAAAAGATTACCTGTGATAACAGCATCAGACGCCTCCGCTTGAGACCTCCCAGGGAAAGCATAGCAATGGGCCCCATTATTCGTCTGTCCGTTGCCCCTACCATGTTGTGTAGTACTGGCTCCGTTTTGCCCTTCACCTCTGCCGTTTTGGTGACCACCATTACCTCGGCCACCACGCCCTCCAGAATAACGACCTCTACCATTACCACCTCTTCCTCTAGCCATTGGGGGTCTGTAACTCTGGTTTGGACAGTACCTCTTAATGTGTCCAATCTCTCCACACCCATAACATTCTCTGGGTTCACGCGTCGGCCTCTCAAAGAAGTGTTGACCGTTCTGAGGTGGACCCCCAACTACAGTCTGTAGTGAAGACTGTATTGGTCGATTTGAGTGACCTCCGGAGTTCTGTCCTCTAGAATAAGAACCATTATACTCACCTCCCCTTCGGAACCTCTTTGATGTCGATGTCATGGTGAAGTCATCAGGTTTCACTCCTTCCACCTCTATCACAAAGTCTACCACCTCTTGGAAGGATGTTGCTGTTGCCGCTATCTGTAAGGCTGAAATCCGCAATTCTGACCTCAACCCCTTCACAAAACGGCGGATCCGTTCTTGTGGACTGAAACAAAGTTGGGTGGCATATCTGGATAGTGCACGAAATTTAGCCTCATACGCGTTTACTGTCATCCTTCCCTGTTCAAGACTCAAGAACTCATCCCTCTTCCTATCTCTCAAAGTCCTTGGGATATACTTCTCCATGAACAAACTAGAGAATGATTCCCAAGTCATAGGTGGTGCCTCTGTTGGTTGACACTCAACATGTGAACGCCACCACATTTTGGCGTTACCTTGGAACTGATAACTCACGAACTCGACACCAAACCTCTCTACTATCCCCATCTTGTGTAATAGCTCATGACAATCAACCAGAAAATCATAAGCATCTTCAGATTCTGCACCCTTGAAGACTGGAGGTTTCAATTTCAAGAACTTACTGAAAAGTTCATGTTGATCGTTTGTCATAATAGGCCCAGTAGTCAGACGTGGAAATGTGCCTATTCCCAATGGTGCATCCATGCGGGGAGCCATAGTAGCCGCATGTCGTATCTCTGAGACCGGAGGTGTTGGTGCAGAAACCAATGGAGGTGCCTGACCCTGATCAGACAACCCGCTAAGATAAGCAAGTACTTGGTTGATCATCTCTGGGGTAGGTTGGTGTGGCAATTCCTCATTTTGCCCTTGTTCAGTTTCCCCTTCCTCACCCTCTCTTATTACCTCCTCAGTCAGTGGAGGAGTCACCGCCCTAGCATCAGATGGGCTAGGTGCTCGTCCTCTTCCTCTAGAGGACGTCCTCCCACGACCTCTACCACGGCCCCTTGCCGCTGTTCCTCCTCGAGCCACAGCCCCAGTGGCTGGCTCAGTAGTTTCATGTCTTTCCGTTGTCGCTGCTGGTGCGGTCGTTGCTCTAGTTCTAACCATCTGCGAAATAGAGTGAAGATGGTCAGATACCAATTTGTATCACCTAGATACCAATTGGACTCAAGTAGTAGCACGAAAGAAAGAATGAAAGAATGGAATTTTCCTAAAGTCTTATAGCCTCTCAAAGAAAAGTAAAGGCGTCCCCCTACCGTTCCTTAAGACTCTACTAGACCTGTTCTTGTGTGATGAGACCAACGAACCTAATGCTCTGATACCAAGTTTGTCACGGCCCAAAAACCGAGCCGCGACTGGCACCCACATTTACACTCCTATGTGAGCGAACCAACCAATCTAACCCTTATCATTTCAATATAATGTCAACAGAAAGTAATGCGGAAGACTTAACTCATTAATAAAATCAAATCAATAACTATTAATATCCCCAAAATCTGGAAGTCATCATCACAAGAACATCTATCTCAATTTACTAATCTAAACTATCTAAGAATGTCTAAGAAGCTAAAAATACATAAGAACTAATCCATGCCGGAAGTCAAAGCATCAAGACTTATAGAAGGAGACCCAGTCCAAGCTAGACGCAATAGCTCACCCTGAATTTCCGATGGAGTGAAGACTGGCTTGATCTACTGCTGAGTCGAAGTTGACGGAATGTTTGCTGCATAACACAAATAACAAAGGGAAAACATAAAAGTAGGGGGTCAATACAACCACACGTACTGAGTAGATATCATCGGCTAACTCAAAATAGGGAACAATATATATCAATAATAATGTAAATCAACTACAATACTCATCATGTAGCCATAGCAATTTCTTTATCATTAACAATTACCGTCAAGTTCACACATGAGGACTCAAGCCTCAAAGCCATACTCATTTGGGAATTAAGTTCATTAGATTGAGTATATTCATTATCTTTCAAGATTCATTATCTTTCTTCCTTTTGTGTCGGTACGTGACACTCCGCTCCTCTATTTCTATCCTGGTGCCGGAACGTGGCACTCCGATCCTCATATTCATTCTATCCTGGTACCGGAACGTGGCACCCGATCCTCATATTCTATCCTGGTGTCGGAACGTGACACTCCGATCCTCATATTCATTCTATCCTGGTACCGTAACGTGGCACCCGATCCTCATATTCTATCCTGGTGTCGGAACGTGACACTCCGATCCTCATATTCATTCTATCCTGGTACCGGAACGTGGCACCCGATCCCCTAATTCATCAAGACTTCTTCTACACTAAGGCATCATCATTCTCATTATATAATTTATCAAGCCTTCTTTCATACTAAGGCCTCATCAATCTTATTATATAATATATCAAGTGAATTAGGGTTCTTTCAAGATTTGGGATTCAATAGCTTCATCATGCTTTGTTAATTCATAACAATTTCATAATCATAATCATGCAAGCATACAAATAGGCATATAGACAGGTTTACAACATCATCAATACATATCATACACTATCAAGAGTTCACTACGATTATCGTAACATAAAACCATAACCTACCTCCACCGAAGAATTGAATCAACAAGCTATCTTCTCAAAATCCTTGTTATCCTCTTCGTTTCTCTCTCTCTACTCGTTCGTTTCTCCTCTCTTTCTGTTCTTTCTCTTTTGTTTTCTTATGTTCAAACCCTCTTTCTTTTACCCTAATTAAGCATATAATTAAGTGTGAAAAAGGACAATAAACCCCTTTAATTTACTTAAGGTTACCCCTTTTAACCCCTAAGTAATTAGATTTATTAATGTTACCCCTCAATCTTTATAATTAAGGAAAGAATAGTCAAAAACGACCCTTAAAACGTGTGGAGAAATCCCAAACTGCCTGGGATTGTGCAGCCTGTGACGGGCCGTCATGCCTGCGACGGTCCGTCACGGTGGCCGTCGCCTCCTCCCAGATTTCAGGTGGTCTGCGACGGCCCGTCACCCCTGTGACGGTCCGTCCTGGCCCCTCCGTCATGACGGTCAGAAACTCGTTTTCTTGCACCAAATTCTCAAAAGTTGAAGTGTTTTGCAACGGGACTCACGACGGTTCGTCGTGGATGTGACGGCACGTCCTGCAGGTCCGTCACAATTTACAGAGAGTCGATTTCCAGTACCCAATTTCAAAATTCTAAGTGCCATGGGACGACACTCCCTCGACGGGCCGTCGTGACTACGACGGTCCGTCGTTACCCTCGTCGTCCCAGCCAGTTTTCCCCGTAATTCAATCTGCTGCTCAAACGACTAAACAGGTCGTTACAGTATGTATTATACTTTATGCATTACACACAATTGGATATAAATATACATTTAATTGTTTATGCATGTTGGTTATGAGAAAACACAACGTATGAAATTCTAATCATTTGAAGTTCACACATTAACTTTTGAGGTGAAGGACGTTTGTTGATGTAAATAATATTTTTTCTCACTTTATGTAAATATATTTATTTATTTTTTATTGTTTGAGTTGACTTTGGATATATTTGAGAATAGTATGTATATAAAATATATTACTAACTTTTTCTTTCTTCTGTTAACAGGGAATAAGGCTTTGCCTTTTGTTTGATTTTTTTAAGTCCCGCATTTCTATCGTAATGAAGGTTGTTGAGGAAATCTTCGTGTTACTGAAGATTGCTTTCAATGGTCGCAAAATAAAAAATATAAAAAAACATTGCAATACTATAATTTCTCTGCCGGAAGTCATCAAAGAAAGAATAAGGTATAAATTGGTTTGATAAGCCAAAATAATAACCCCAACTTGCTTTTGTCACTCGAGAAATGCCAGTTTCAGTTGGATTTTTTCTTTAAATTTGTTATCCTTTCTTATTCTTCACTCTACCTCTCTTCTAATTTAAAATGAAGTACATACTCTTTGTGTCGCCAAATTAAAGTACATACTCTTTATGTCCCCAAATAAAGTATTGAAGTTCAAAATATGGTTGGCGTTTTTAAATAATGAGTAAGAAATACTTTTACTTTCACAATACATATATATTCATTTTGAAGGCTTATGTCAAATGATTTTATTTATCCTAAATATAAGTGAGATAAAAAATTGAATATAATGTTACAATATCTTAATTGATAATTTTACTTCTTGTTGCACAGAACAGACTTTACAGAAAGAAACGAAGTCAAATTATAACTGCAACAATTAGTTTTAAACTAGAATTGTTGTCCTGTACATTCATTTCAAGTTCAATTACGATATCCCTTTAACATATATAAATATTAATTATCAGTTGTATTTTCTCTCTCTACTAATTCAATTCTACTAATTCAATTTTGAATCCCATGCACATGGTTTAATAACATTTGTGTTTTGAAAGTATGTATTAACTTACAGAAATATACGTACAACGAACGTGTCCAGAACTAGTATAAGTACAAGAGAGAACATAACAAAAGTTAAAAGTTGAATTATAGTTTAATCCTTATTATAAATTAAAAGGTTATAAAAATATTTAAATATTTAATTTAAATATTAAATTAAATTATTTTAATAAAAATGTTAATGACTTTTTTACTTCTTTAAAATAATTCTTAATAAAATATCTAATTAAATTTATTTTATTGAAATTGTCTAAAATATTATTATTTTTCATTTAATAATTTGGAATTCAATGAATTTTGACTGTTTGTATTATACATTATTAAATTGCAAGTTACTATTAGCAAGAATAAACCAACAATATTTACATCTTCCACATAGTAATATCATAGTTACTATGAGTTTTTTTATTAATTAGTCAAAAGGATTTTCCATTAAACATTTAAAATATTTGAATTATTTTTCATATTTTATCCTTAGATTATATTTTCTTTCTATATTATATTGAATGTTATTATTTAATAAATAAAATGGCAAATCATCATATTAGTATATATTAATTACCACTAACTTTTGTAAATGTATATAACTCCTATTAATTATATTTATAACTTTCATGCCTCATCCATGATCTCAAATGGATTAAAAATCAGATTTATGACAACTATTTATGTTCCTCAATGCTATCCTTCTTATAAATAGTGACATTTGATACAATAATATACGCACTTAAATTAATTAAAAAAAAATATGAAAAATCTCTATGCTCTGTTCTCTTCTCTCTTTTTATCAGTTTAGTTTAAAGTTTATGTTTCTTGTTTGTAGTTGTTATTGTACATCTGTTGTTATGTTGTTATTATTGAAAATTTAGCATGGTTTGTTGCTTCGTATACATTAGCCTAGCATGTAGTATTTTAATATCCTCATTCAAATATTGAATTTGTGCAATAGTTAGTTACTTTTAGTCAATTTTACAGTTAAAGGTATATTCTTTTTATTAGGAAGATATATGTAGTTTATATCGAAACAATGATGGATTTTTTTTTGTAAATACCAAAGATTTTAAGGAGATAAAATATGTCATTTGCAATACAAATTTATATAAAGTATTATGGATAAACGTGTAATGCACGTTCCCAGATCTAGTATTATTATGAGTGAAAAGCTCCAAAGTGAAAAGTTGAATTGTCATTTTCCCCCTCTACTCAATTAAAATTTGATTAAATATAAACACTTTAATTACATAATGATGGAATTTGGAAGTCCTTAAGCCCTTAATGACTCAATTATCATTTTCTTGATAAATGTGTACATTAATATTGTTTTTATATCGTAATCATAAATCTCATAATGGAAGAATTTGAAAAGTTATGATATCAAAAGTCATTCATTACTTTAATGTAGAAATAAATTTAAGAATCAAAATTTGAATTTAAAGGTCATTTCATAATGCTATTTAAGAACCAACCTACAAAAATAGAAGCTCACAATAAGAAATCGAATTGAAAAAATTGCACATGAATTCAACACGAAAAGATAATAGAGTTAGAAGTTTCAAGTGAAGATAACAAAAAATATGCTAAAAGTACAAAAAGAAAATAGGTTTCCAAGAAATCCATGAAGAAGAATACAAAGATGCTTCGAAGCACTCGACTAAGGATTGAGGAAGGAAGATATGGGATACCTTGAAGAAATCACATCTCATTAAGGAAAAAATAACTGAGCCTAAATGACCATACCTTTGCACTCAACCCTATTACAAGCCTTAGAAAGATCTTTTTGATTTTGAGTAACTGGATCAAAGATCAACTGGAAAATAAGGGCAAACCTATGAGTGAAAACATGCATTGTGTTCCTCTTTGTGAGTGTGAGTGTTGCATCTAATTCTAATCTTAAATTGATTAATCTTTGTGTGTGAATATGAAATCATTCTTTGTGTGAGGACATTTAGATTCTTTTGTTGAGCTTGAACTTGCATGAGTAGCAAGTATTGTGAGCACGGGAATCTTTGGTAATGGTGTGTCACTACTTGAATCTTTGAGTATATATTAGGTTATGCATGAGTAATTTGATTCTTATTGTGTATGTTCATGATTGAGTGTTGTGTAGAACTATTTGAGACATCCTATTTGAACTGTAAAAACTTGAGTTTTACTTGAGGACAAGCAAAAAGTTTATGATGATGGTGTTGATGAGTCCTCAGATTGGACTCATTTCGAGCCTTGTTTTATTGGAAATAATGTCCTCAAATGTTCATTCTATCTTAATATATGATGAAAACTCTTAAAATTCATATATTTGGAGTTTTAGTGTAAGAATGGACACTTAGGCGCAAAATGGGAACAAAAAGGATGAAAAAGAGTTGAAGTTGAAGCTGAGCATCGCCAAGCACACTTGGCGATCCGTCGAATAGAGACACTTCGCCCTTTGTTCCAGCAAGCGAAGCCTTGAAGGAAGTGGATTCAAAAGGAGATGAAAAAGAGCAGCCGGCGCTTTGCCAAATAGTTCCGCAAAGCAGAAGTATTACGCCCAATGTCACTGTACATATAGACAATGAAGGCAAATCACAAGCGGCATTGAATTAGCAGAAGGGGGAATCGCCAAATCACTCGGTGATTTACGACTAAAGTCGTCGAACGGATTCACCAAGGCTAAATCTGAAAACTATAAATACTAGCCTTGGTTATTATTTTTAAAGGGTCCAAACATTATTATCAACTTTCACTTTTAGAACTTTAGTTTTCGTGTTTTCTCTTTTGTTTTTCCACTCAAGTAGGAGAGGGTTTTGTTGGAGACTTGAGGAAAGAAGTTCTTCTTCCTCAAATCGGAAGTGGGTCTTGTTTTTTTTTATTTCTTATACCCATTCGATTTCTTTATAATTTTAGGTGTATTTGCTTATTAATTGATGTGTTGCTAAAAATTCCATTCTTAGTGTGTGATTTAATAATTATGTGTTGATTTTATTGTTGTCTCTTTCTGGGTGATAGGATTAGATGCATTTTAATGGTGATTGCACCTAGTTGTTGTGGTTTAATTTAATGGGTTTGTAGTTGCAAATACAAAACCACCCATGTGTTTTCGACTTTCTCGAGAGAGATCGTGAAATCAAGACCGCTAGATTGATGTCCTAAGGAGTCCAACATAAGGCTCAGCCCGAGAGGGTGAGCCCTAGTCCCATATACAAGTACTTTTCAACTAAAGAGCGGGTGTGGATAAGGTATAGGTTGGTCTTCATTAGACGAGTGGGTGTCCAAGAGGAACCCATTTGATATGGGGTAAGTTGTCTTAGAGGGAATTTAGTGTCACCTGAAGTTTAGCCTAGTTACTATTATTTTTTTAAAAATCCTACTGAAGGCACGTACCCATTGATTTACGTTAACATGTATCACGGTCAAACCCCAAGAACTTTCCCCAGTACTAGATTTTTCCTTTATTTTAATTATTTTACTATTTATAACAAAACACCGTTTTCGATATTTTTCACTTTGATGTTACAAATTGAATTTACTTTTCTTTGTTCGAAAATAACTTAACCTACTACTAACTAGAACAAAATTCTAGTTGACTACTATTTTCACTACAACTTCCTTGGGAAACAATACCAACCCTTGGTTGGATTACTATACTCGCTTCAATTCGTAAACACTCGTAGTCTAGTGTTGTTGATTACGATCATTGTAGAAATTATTTATTTATTTTAATTCTTGTTCTCTTCTTCCTAAACCAGCAGACCTAGTTTCGATTCCCCCAGTCCCTTTTTTTTTTTGCGAATTCCAGTAGACAAAAGGTGAGGTCACATGTTCGAATCCTGGTGGCCTCACCTCTTTAAAATGTATTAAATTTCCAGATTTCCAACCTTCTTTTTGAACAAAATTAAGGTACACCAATCCGGAAATTTATTCATTATTTTTAGCTTCCTTTCATCAACCTTTTCATGTTAGTTCTTAAGGCGTATTCATATACCATTTTAACACATCTTTAGGCGCATCTTTCATGAGTTTATCTGGATAAAAGATTGTCACTAAATCAGCAATATTTCCTTAAATGAACATCACAATTTTTCATGGATTTATGCACAAAAAACAACAACTACAACTTTATCAAATTATGAGCATCAAGCTGAGACCGTTGCCAAAGTCACATACTTACACACACTTGCACATAACTTCGAACACACATTGATTGTAATTTTCATGATTTCATGTACATAAACATATTCACATTCAACACAAAAACATCACAAATACCTAAATCTACCAGCAAACATACCCAACCTATGAATCATTGGGAGCTAGTGATAGGGACATGTAACGGGGAAAACAATCCTAGTTTTTGGACTGAATGACTGAATCTTAAGGGGTCTATTGGTAAAGGGACCAAGAGGGAAGGAACCCATACCTTATTTGATTGTTCAAATGTTGAAGTTTCCGCCCAAAACCCTCTCCAAAATCAATCCAACCTTCCTCAACGTCCACACCACTCGACGGACAACTTCTCTTTGCCTTAACATTTTTGGTTACTTTGTTTTTCTTAAAATTTCATGTGAGTGCTTCAAGTGTGAAGAACTCGTAATATTATTTATGTTATTTTAGTTGTTTTGGCAGAAACCAACGTGATAGAGATGATGAAACTTGAGAGAGAGATCGTGAGAGAGTAGTCTAATATTAGGAGTTTTAGTTTGGGAATTAGTCAAACTAGGACTCCTTATTAATTTAGATAAAAATCTGATTTATTTGCTTGAACTACATGAAATCATACTTAGAAAAGTCATTGAACTATCTATTATTTGTAGTTTTGATGATATGACAAACTCAGGAACATTGTATAGGTACCAGGTTCTCAACATGAGTTTTGAAGATGTAACGAACTCAGGGACCTCGTAAAGGTACCAGGTTCCCCAACATGACTAGCATGTTGACTACCAGCTGGAGAAGGTACAAAAAGTGGTTGCACATTTCCCAACGGCGTCAAAAAAGTCAGACCTCTCCAACCAATGGCAAGAGTTTAAGGAAAGGGACTTGTCTATACAAAAGTCACTTTCCTAAAAATTGTTCTTTAGTTTTTGCCACTTGAAAAAGCACTTTCAAGAACACTTGCAAAGGCTACAGAAAATCAAAGATAAAAATTATTCAAACAACGACTGAAATCTCAGGAGCATATAGTGTAGTTGTTTAAGAATATATTCTTGTGGTCTTACATTGTAAACTATTCCTAAATCTATAAAGGAATCAGTATGTGGTGTTGAAATTCTAAGTTGTCTAGAAGGGATAGCTTATTGGGTAGAATAGCTTCTACTTAGGCTTGTCAAGCAATAGAGATTATTGCTTGAACGTGAGATTAAAAACTTTTTCTAACACTTGTGTAACTGGTTTTACTTTTGCTTGCAAAGATTAGTGAAACAATTGTGTAAATCCTATGAGACAGGTCGTGGTTTTACTCCCTTAAGCAAGGAGGTTTCCACGTAAAATTATTGTGTTGTTAAACTGCATTTAACTTTCTGTTCATACTTGTTTGTGTGTCAAGGGACCTGGTCCATTAACTGATAAGTGAAGGCATATATTCTATCAAGTGGTATTAGATCCGACACTTTCTATCTGGTTAACACCAAGAAAGTGATATCTGTTCTAGGATGGCTGCTCCACTTAATCTAGAAGAAGGTCAATCTTCAACCAGACCTCCTCATTTCAATGGACACTTCTACAGTTGGTGGAAAGTTAGAATGCATGATTTTCTCATGGCTGAAGACAGTGAGCTATGGATATCGTCCTAGATGGACCATTTGTTCCAATGATTGAAGAAAAGGATGGAGAAAAAACCAGGCTTGTTCCACAGCCTAGACAAAAGTATGATGAAGCTGATAGGAAGAAGATTGAAAAGGGTTACAAGGCAAAAACTCTTCTTGTCTGTGGGATAGGACCAGATGAGTTCAATCGTGTCTCAGCTTGTGAGTCTGCAAAAGAAATCTGGGACTGCTTAAAAACAGCTCATGAGGGATCTAAATAAGTTAAAGAGTCTAAGATTGATATGCTCACTTCTTTGTATGAAAATTTCAAGATGAAAGAAGGAGAAACCATTCATGAGATGTTCACAAAATTGTCCTCCATTACCAACGAGTTGAGAAGTTTTGGAGAACCTATCAGCATGAGCAAGCAAGTCAGGAAAGTGCTTCGAATTCTTCCAAAGTCTTGGGAAAGCAAGGTTGATGCCCTTACTGAATTAAAAGATCTAAAAGTGCTGACAATGGATGCTCTCATTGGAAATATGAAGACTCATGTGAGGAATCGAAATCATGATCTGTCAAAGAAGGAAGTCAAAAAGGATAAGTCCTTGATGCTGAAATACAAATCAGAGGAGGACTCCAGTGATGATGATATGGCTTATCTCATTAATAGATTTCAAAAAATTGTGAGAAAGAACAAAGGTTTTAGAAGAGGAACAAATGGTCCTCGAACAGCAACTAAAAATGATACATGTTACAAGTGTGGAAAAGCTTGGCACTTTATTAGAGAGTGTCCTTTACTCAAAACTGACAATAAGGAATATCAAAAACCAAGAGGTGACAAAGAGAAGAAATGGGACCTGGTACTCAATAAAAATGATCGCAAAGCTAGTGCTGACTATGTGGTCAAAAAGGCTCTTGCTGCATGGGAAGACTCTTCAAGTTACTGAGATGAACCAAATGACGTGTCAATGGTGGTGGTTCATGAAGAGGAAACCGTATTCAATGAAATGTTTGCTTTCATGGCTCATACAGAAAATGAAGAAGAGGACGACAAGGTAACTCTTCTTGATATGAACATGATCTGAACAATTATTCTCTTAAAAAATTGAGAACATTAGCAAATGTGATGATTGATTCAGTGATTGAGTTAACCTCTGAAAGAGACATTATGAATGTTGAACTTGACATTTTAACTGAAAACAAAGTTAAATTGGAAGAGAAAATGTTGAAAATGGAAGATAAAATGGCTTCACTAGAGTCTGATAATACTGAACTTAAAAAACAGTTGTCTAGATAAATGAAGAAGCTGAAAAGCTAAATGGAAGGTCAAATGGTTTACAAGTTGAAACTGAAGAAAAACTGAAAACTACTGCGAAAAATCTGGGTTTGTCTTTGGAGAAGAGCAACAACTGAGAAAAGGATATTGTCAAACTTAAGGAAGAACATAAAAAATCTCTTAAGTGGACAAAATCTTCTAAGTTGTTGTTAAGTGTAACAAATTAGAGTAATTTCAATAAGAAGGGTATAGGAAGTTTGAATATCACTTCTCCCTTTAATCCTCACAGTATGTATGTTTTTGTGTCTTACAATCTGCTTTGTCTTCACTGTGGTAAAAATGGGCATTTAAAGGAAGAGTGTACTGGCTGGAGAAAGTCTCATGAAAGACTCTTTCATTAAACAGAGAATAAAAGAGTATCTAAAGAGAGACCTAGTCCCCCAAAGCAAGTTTCAACTAAAAGATTTTCAAAGAAAATATCTGTTTCTGCTCCAAAGTCTTTTTTTAGAAAGATCCAAAAACAACCCTGTTGGACTAGAAACAATCAGATCACTCCCTTCTCAGCCTTCTAGGAACTCAAATTGGAATGGGTTGCCAAGCCTAACAAGTGACTCTTGTTGTAGGTGAGTGAGAGGAGCAGCAGTCAATGTTGGTATATGGACAGTGGATTCTCTAAACATATGACTGGTGACATAAAAAATTTCCTCTCACTCAAGACACTTCAAGGAGGAGGTGTCTCTTTTGGTTATGGAAAGAAGGGGTACATTTTGGGAGTTGGTAAAGTGGGAAAGTCTCTTGAAGAAGAATTGACAACGTGTATCATGTTGATGGTTTGAAGTACAGTCTTTTGAGTGTATCTCAAATTTGTGACAAGGGAAATGAAGTCAAGTTTACTTCTGAGAAGTGCACTGTGGTCAGTCTAACACTCAAAGAAAGTGATTCTCACTGCCTTTAGAAGTAAAAACATGTATGTGGCCAACTTGGAAACGTCTCATGGAGATTATCTGACATGTCTTAGTGCTCAAAATGAAAATGCTAATCTTTGGCATCGATACTAGGGCATGTGAGCTCATCTTTATTGAATAAACTGATTTCTAATGACCTAGTCCGGGGTTTTCCAAAGTTAAAGTTCTGTGAAAATAAAATATATGAAGCTTGTGTCAAAGGAAAACAAATCAGATCATCCTTTAAGTCAAAGAAGCAAGTAACTTCATCAAGAGTACTGGAGTTGTTACACATGGACTTATGTGGACCTTTGAAGGTTCAAAGTAGAAATGGTAAGAAATACATTCTGGTGATAGTTGGTGATTACTCAAGGTACACATGGACAAGATTCCTAAGATCAAAAGCAGAGACACCTGAATAATTGGTAGTGTTCTTCAAAATGTTTCAAACTAAATTGAATCAAGTGATTGTTGGAATTAGATCTGATCATGGAACTGAGTTTGAAAACTCAAAACTGGATCAATTTTGCATGGAGAATGGTACTAGTCATAATTTTTCTGCTCAAAGAACTCCTCAACAGAATGGAGTGGTGGAAAGAAAAAATAGAACCTTGGTGAACATTTCCTGGACCATGATTATTGAGTCAAATCTTCTTCAAAGTTTCTGGGCTGAAGCTGTCAACACTGCATGTCATGTTACTAACAGGGTCTGATAAGGGCTGTGTTGAATAAGACTCTCTATGAGTTGCTCAATAACAGAAAGCCTATGTTGAGCTATCTTAGGGTGTTGGCTGCAGATGTTTTGTGCTGAATAATGGAAAATATGATCTGGTAAAATTTGATCGTAGAAGTGATGAAGGAGTGTTTGTTGAATATTCCTCATCAAGTAAAGCATACATAATTTTCAACAAAAGAACTCAATGTATTGAAGAAAGCATTCATGTTGTGCTTGATGAAGATGGAAATTTGAAAAGCAATGCATCAAATGATGAAGATGAGGTGATTATGCTATTCAATTCACAGAAAGTTGAAGGAAGTGAAGCTGGTGCAAACCATCAATTGAGAAATGACTGTGATAATAATAACCATAGTCTATCTGAAAAGACTCATGAAGTTGAAAAGTGTGATGAGGTATCTAGTACTACTCTGAATACCAGTCAGAGTACCTCAAACTCTCGAGAAAATGATGACATCATTGAAGAAGAAGAACATGTTGATCAGCTCAACCAGTTTGCCTTGAGACCAGGATGAAAACATAGTTCATCACATCCTCTTGATAATCTTATTTCTACTTTGAACTATCGAATTCACACTAGATCAAAAATAAGAAATCTAGTTGCATTCTCAGCATTCATATCATCTATGAGCCTAAGAATGTTTAAGAGGCACTAGGTGATGCAGACTGGATCAACTCAATGCAATAAGAACTGCACCAGTTTGAAAGAAGCAAGGTATGGTACCTGGTTCCTCGACCTGTTGGCAGAACAGTGGTAGGAACCAGATGGGTATTCAGAAACAAGCTCGATAAAAATGGAGTGATTACTAGAAACAAATCCAGATTAGTTGTTCAAGGATACAATCAAGAAGAAGGAATAGACTATGATGAGACTTTTGCACCTGTTGCAAGGATGGAGGCCATCAGAATTCTAATAGCTTTTGTTGTATTCATGGGGTTCAAGCTGTATCAAATGGATGTCAAAAGTGCATTTCTGAATGGAGATCTGAAAGAGGAGGTATTTGTTAAACAACCTTCTGGTTTTGAAGAAGTTGAGCTACCGATCATGTGTTTAGATTGAATAAGGCTCTGTATGGTTTGAAACAAGCTCCTAGAGCATGGTATAAAAGACTGTCAAAGTTCCTGTTGAAGAATGGGTTCAAAAAAGGAATTTTAGACAATACCTTGTTCTTATTAAAAAGAGAACAAAAATTGCTTATTATTCAGGTTTATGTGGATGATATAATTTTTGGAGCTACTTCAGAACACTTGTGTGAAGAATTCTCATCATTAATGGGAAAAGAATTTGAAATGAGCATGATGGGTGAATTGACATTCTTCCTTGGCCTACAAATCAAGTAATCATTAAATGGAATCTCAATCAGTCAAGAGAAGTACATTAAGGATCTGTTGATGAAATTGAATATGTTTGATTCAAAACCTATTGATACTCCTATGGGAACAAACTCCAAGCTTGTGGTAGAGGAATCTGATTCTCTTGTGAATCAAATCATGTATAGGGGAATCATTGGGTCCTTGTTGTATTTGACTGCTAGCAGACCTGATATCTTTTTACAGTGTTGGAATGTGTGCTAGATTCTAGGCGTGTCCTCGTGATTCACATTTGAAGGCTGCAAAACGTATTCTAAGATACTTAAAGAAGAAAGGGGACCTGGTCCTTTTCAATCCAGCAGGTGACACTTTTGATCTAGTTCGTTTTGCAGATACTGATTTTGCTGGTTATCAAGTCGATAGGAAGAGTACTTCTAGAATGACTCATTTCCTTGGATCTTCACTCATTTCTTGGGGAACTAAGAAACAGAATTCTGTAGCTACTTGAACCAAGCACATTGATGTTAGACATCATTTTTTGAGAGACAATGTTGAAAAGGGGAATATTGTGCTTACATATTGTCCAACTGAGGAACAAATTGTAGATATCTTCACCAATGCTCTCAGTAAAGATCAATTTGAAAGAAATAGGTTGAAGGGGCATGATGATTTCCAACTGAATTTCGGAGTTTCAACAATTGAATTCCTTTGACGGCTAAACTTGCAGCACAGGTATCCTTTATGCCAATAATTTATTATCTGGATTAGATAATTTTGGTACCTATTGTAGGTATACTTTCATAAAGGACTAGGAAAGCAAAGACATGGCTAGAACAGTTGAGGAATGATGATAAAGCTGTGTCTGGTTCCAGTTCAGGTTAGCATTTGTACATTAATTTTAAACTGAAAAATTATATGACCGTTGATAATGCCACGTGTCACTCATCGGTCATTCTGACCGTTAGTCCCATCGCTTATTCTTCAAGCGACACGTCAAGTTAAAAACAATTGAAACTTGGGGTATCAAGAAAGGGAAAAGAAAAGGTAGTGGAAGAGGTTCCTAGAAGAAGACCTACTACTAGGTCTGATTCTTGGAAGTTGATGGCTGATGCCTTAAAGGCTAGTGGAAGATCTACGGCTGAAATGAGGAGTGCCAGAACATTTAGAGTATCAAACTTTAGAATGCCTGAATCTAGTGTCATAGAGGTGGCTGCCGAAGAAATGGACAAGAAAAACAAGAAGAAAAAGTCCGGAAAAACAAAGTCAAGGGATCCAAAAAGGGTTGAGTAAGCAAAACCCATGAAGAAGAGTTCTACAGGAAAACGGAAGAGATCACAGAGACCTGGTACCCAACAAAGGGGTGAAGAGGAGGTCAACATGCAAGAAATTGTTTACAACTTGAGAACGCAGGCTGTGCTGGATGGAAGAGTCTTTGAGATGGGAATAATCAATCTTCCTGGCATGGACTCTCTCCATGACATGGTGGAAATTCAGTCATGGATGCATCTATTCAATAGTAAATCTCCTATCCTTCATGAAGAGAAAGTGCGTAAATTCTACTACAACATTCACTTTAAGGAAGATGGGAGTATCCTTACATGAGTAAATGATATTGCAGTGCATCTGGATGAGTTTCTGCTGGGCAAAATTCTCAGGGTACCTCGAGAGGGCACCAGGTCTGTGATTGGAAAAACTTGTTCGGTTGAGTTTGTGTCCTTGGTTTCGAAGCTTCCTACAACAAAATGTGCTGGGGTGTTTAAGAAGGTGATGAAGAGCGAGTATCAGTTGGTGTTCGAGTTTGTAAACAAAACTCTCCTCCCTCGGAATGAAAAGAGGACTTCAGCTACTTTTGCTGATTTATTTGTGATGGAGATGTTGTTCAGATTTGAACCTCTGAATCTCCCAGGGCTTATGCTTGAGCACATGTACAAGACTGTCATTGAGAGGAAAGATGTTCATGGGATGGGATACGGATACTTTCTTACTGAAGTATTCAAACATTTTAAAATTCCTTTGAGCGTTGCTAGGGTTGGGACTGTGAAACAACATTTTCAGAGAATACCCTGGTCGAATGTGAGTGCATCGAAGCGAAAGGAAATACCAAGAGAATGATGGCTCAACTCATATACGATCAGGATCATTTCAAGCATGAGTTTGAAAAGTTAACTGTGCGTTTGAGTGGAAAAGATGCTGAAATTGCTATACTTAAAGCTGAACTACTCACTGCACAGACAGAGGGACCTGGTACTTCTGTCGTTCAAACCCTGTAAAGGGAAAATGCAGAACTAAGGGACAAGGTTATTGCCTTGCAAGAAAAGGCAATTAAGGATAATGATGCTGCAAATGATCGACTCACTCTCATTATTCAGTCCCTTTCTCATCAACCTCCCCCTTCTTAGTCTGTCCCAATCATTTGCTATGTCTTCTTTGTGTGGCTTGTCTTTGTGTCATTCGATTATCAGTTTGTTTTTAATGTACTAAATTTTATCTTGGAATGCTATTTATCTTATTCCCCTAGTGTTCTAGCTAATATCTATTGTGAATGCTTTTCCCTTATGTTTGATTGCTATCAAGCTCTGATCTTATATGATATTATTGTTGATATTATTGGTTTACTGTATCTCTTTTTATGATGCCAAAAGGGGGAATTATAACTGTCTGATAGACGTGTGTGTGAGGGGGAATGCAGTAAGGGGGAATACAGTGGGGGGGAAAATTTATTTTTAGGAGGATGGACTAGTAATTCAGGGGGAACTAGTTATAAAGCTGAAGTGGTGCCTGAGTATTGTTTGTCATCATCAAAAAGGGGGAAAATGTTATTTGTAGTTTTGATGATATGACAAACTGAGGGACCTTGTAAAGGTACCAGGTTCTCAACATGAGTTTTGAAGATGTAGTGAATTCAGGGACCTCGTAAAGGTACCAGGTTCCCCTACATGACTAGCCTGTTGACTGCCAGCTGGAGAAGGTACAGAAAGTGGGTGCACATTTCCCAACGGCATCAGAAAGGTCAGACCTCTCCAACCAATGGCAAGCGTTTAAGGAAAGGGACTTGTCTATACAAAAGTCATTTTCCTAACCATTATTCTTTAGTTTTTGCAACTTGAAAAAACACTTTCAAGAACACTTGCAAAGGCTACAGAAAATCAAAGAGAAGAATTATTCAAACAACGACTGAAATCTCAGGAGCATATAGTGTAGTTGTTTAAGAATATATTCTCGTGGTCTTACATTGTAAACTATTCCTAAATCTATAAAGGAATCAGTTTGTGGTGTTGAAATCCTAAGTTGTCTAGAAGGGATAGCTTAGTGGGTAGAATAGCTTCTACTTATGCTTGTCAAGCAATAGAGATTATTGCTTGAACGTGAGAGTAAAAAAAATTTCTCACACTTGTTTAACTGGTTTTAGTTTTGCTTGCAAAGATTAGTGAAACAATTGTGTAAATCCTGTGAGACAGGTCGTGGTTTTACTCCCTTAAGAAAGGAGGTTTCCACGTAAAATTGTTTTTTTTTTAAACTGCATTTAACTTTCTGTTCATACTTGTTTGTGTGTCAAGGGACCTGGTCCATTAACTGATAAGTGAAGGCATATATTCTATCACTATCCTCTTGACCATTGTAGGTAGCCTTAGTGGACTCTCTTTGGTTATATCTCTTATATTATCATGCTTTCATCATTAATTGCTTTAGAGTTGCATTTTTGAAATTTTGAAGCATGTTCATCGGAATGCCTGGCAGTTTAGTTTACTGTAAGATTTTTTAAAATTTGACTAAATTGTTCTTTTGTTGAAAAATTGTTGTAATATGTCTAGAATTGATGTATAAGATCATGATAATGAACGGAGAAGTAGTTCTTCCTATTTGTAATGAAGAATGGGAGTCTTGAGTTTATTGTCTGTTGAAAGGGTTTTAAAAGAAGCAAGTGTCATTCGAGCATGAATGTTGTCCAAGTGGGGGAGATTTTAACGCCTCTAAAAAACATGACCTAGGTGAAACTACGGCCTATAACTTGTGTAATGAGGCCGTATAGTTCTAAAATATTTAATAATAGTGTTTGTACGCAATACATAAAGTTTGGAATTGTTTGGAGGTCAAACGTCCAAGAACGTCAAAGACGTCTAGAAACTAGTCGAAGTTAAACTAGTGTGTCTTAGTGTTTTGTAGTGGAGTTTTAGGGGATGGTTTGAAGTTGAAATTGAGTATTGTTGGTTACTACACATTGACTTAAATGTAAAGGGTCTTAACGTCCGAGAAAGATGCCCCGGGGACCAGCCTATGGTTCCCCAAGGAGGACCCAAACATGGGACTGCCAAACAGCCGGGCCAGCCAAGATTTAGCAGTGGCTGCGCGTCACACAGCTGGCACTAAAAAGGAAAAATGTTTTCCCTGCAACGCGGGGATGATATGATCCATTCTATCTCAAAATTTTCCAAAAACAAGAATCGAAAATGCCTCCATGACACGCTGTAAACTCCTAGATTTGGTTGCATCGTTTTTAAGAAAAATTTGAATTGGGTAAATTTTCTAATAAGTGCAGTGGTATTTTGGGTAATTTGGGGATGACTTATTGATGGTTATTGAGTCCTTTTAAACCCCCAAACTCACCAATCAAAGATAAACCCTCAACTCAAAACAAAACCTCTCCATTCTTCTCTTTAAAACCTCCATTTTTGAAGCTTGGGATCTCCAAGGAAGAAGAATAATTTTATAAAGTTTTGTCCATCAATTTTGTGGGACTTTCCTCACAATTAAGGTCTTGAATCTCTTTTCTTCAATGATCCAAACTGCAAATTGATTTCTGAAGTCTTTCGAAAGATGAACTTATCCAATTTGTAATCTATCCATGCGTTCATGTATTAAATGTTTTGAATCATTGTATATTGATTGAATTGTTGTTAATTAGATCATTTTTAACCTAAAAATTCTATGAACCCATGTAATCCATGTAACCCTAGATTTGACTACTTTGTGGTTGATTTTATTATGTCTTAATGCTAGTGAATTCTTATGTAGTTTGATTAGGGCTATCAAATTATGATAGAATCATGCTATAATTATTAGTTGGATACTATAATTTCATAAATTTATATTTTATTATTCTTGATTCATTATGTATTGTGATTGTTGGGTTGAATTGATGATTATGATCATTGGTAAGGGCCTTGGTGTATTATTTTGGATAAATTGGATATGGATTGAAGTTGTGAGGTTGGATCAATAGTATGTTGACCTAACTTTCTCTTAATTATGTAGTATAGGATCTGTATACTATTGATGTTTTGTATGGTCCACTTATGGTGGTGGTGCTCATGTGCTATAGTTGTGATTAATGTGGCCTTGTCGGCATTACTTTATGAATTGTGAATTATGTGTCTACATTGGTATTAATTATAATATTACGGATTCATCATGTTATAACTTGATTATGTGGATATTATGAATGTAACAATGACTTATGTGTTTATGTGGAGTGAAAGCATGAGTTCTTCTAGTTGATGATATTTGTCTCTAGTAGACTATAGTGTAGTCATTATGTGGATTACTTGATGTTGAAGTATGATGTTTCTTGATAGATTATACGATACTTGTGATACTTAGATTGATGATGATATAGTAGTGAGTAGGATGACCTATACATGATATTGGTTATACCTATGTGCTTCCAGAATGATATGCTATATGGTGAAGTATATTTGTGTCTTGTTTTGGAAGACTTGTGTCCCTTACTTGATAGATGTACAATGTGAATATGATTTCTTGACTCAGTATGCTAAAGATTCTTAGTCTTGTATGCGTGGTTGACATGTGACCTTGAGCATTGTTAAGATGGTCTTAGTTGGAAGGTTATGATATCCTTGAAGTTGAAAGTTATAACAGTATCCTTCTTGTGTGAATGGTGGGCTTAGGTTTTATTAGCTGGAACAACATGAAATCATCCTTAGAAAAGTCATTATCTATCTTCTTGACCATTTTAGGGAGCCTTAGTGGACCTTCTTTGGCAAGGTGTAATGTGATTGGTTTATGAACTAGATATGAAACCTTTTCATGATCTCCTTTATTGAAATACTCTATTAGAATAAAGGATAGCACAGAGTGAGTATGGTTTGGGAAGTACCAATAGTTAAGGATGAGGCTAGAGTAAAAAGAAACCCTTATATTTCTTAACCATGTGCCTATATGGGATGTTTCCTAGTTCTACAATTGGCCCGTATAAAAAACCTCCAGTATATTAGTTTATTTCTCCGGATTCCATGCATAGCTAGCATGGATTATGTATTTTATTGCCTATTCTCATCATATGGGTTAACCGCTAGTGTTGGAGAAAATCTATGAAGTTTAGGTGGTTGTATGGGACACTATATAGACATTGCACGATTAGGCTTTGAAGATGTTAGTGACTGAGTCTTTAGGTCTTCTCCAAGACCATTACTTGAATGTCCTTATATGTTGAATGTCTCTTAAGTGAACTAGTAAAGATAAGGGCTTAAGTTAGAAAAGCATGTTAATGAATAAGTACTTACCTAGGTTAGTTTAAGGGTTAATTAAGGTATGAAGGGGCATATGAATGGTCACTTCATGTCTTACCTATGAAACTCTTAATAATGACTCTAGATAAGGAAAGTAAATTGAATAAGTAGACATGATCTAAACTTAGGTAGTCTTAAGGATTATTTAGATTAGCTTGGAGAGGGTGTGTGGACGGTCTCTTCTTGCATAGTATGTATTTTGATAAAATCTTGAAAGATAATGTCATATTATATGTATACTATTGTGTGTAGTTAGAATGATCTTATCTTAGGTAATCTAAAGGATCTTTTAGGTGTTTATGAAGGGATTGTATGGGCGGTTTCTTCGTAACTCACTGAAGTGAGCCTTAGAATCACCTTTGGTACAAAGATCTCATGTCTATAGGTTTTGATGTAGGCTTGATTCTATTTGTGATGTGTGAGTTCTACCTGAAGTTACAGTGAAGTAAATGAAAGTTTTACAGTACGGTTATGGTATGTTCACTGTAATGTTATCTAAAATGGTATAAATTGAGTATAACTTGTATGATGTTCTAAGTATCATGTTTTGTTCTTAAATGTGGTTTTATACTTTTAATATGATATTTTAATAAAAAAGAGCATGAATCTCATAAATGTCCATTTCTCATGATTTTTGCATTAAACAATACTTAGTATATGTGTTTGTACTAATTCCATACATTTTGTTATATCTAAAGGTGTAGGTGCAAGGTGAGAAGGTGTTTGAAGCAAAGCTTGGAAAGTAGGATTCTTTCAAGCAAGTTGAAGTATGTCCTCATTTAACTCGAGGAAATAACTATCTTTAGACTTCTTTTATTCATGTATTGTAATAACCTAAGTATTTCTATATTCATATTAAATGGGCCGCCTCCCAGTATTCTTGAGATTAAGATTGAAATATGTTTAGACTTAGCATTTTCTATGATTTTTAATATTAAAGGTGCTTTAAGATATTTTGTGTGAAAAGTTTTAGTTCCGCACTACATTTTATACATGTATGCAATGGATAATATCTAAGGGCTTGTACAGTACCTGAGAGAGTTCAAGAATGTCGTTTTGTGTTGCGAGTGTGCCTTATCTTCTAGGGTGTGCTCTCAGGGTTTGACAAACTTTCTATCAGAGCATAGATTATAAAAGTGGTCTTAGGAATCAAAAAGTCTCATAAAGCCATGTCTAGTAGTGTATTGATTATCATGTGTGAGCCGCGACACATATATGAACAAGAGGCTATAGGATGATAGAGTTTAACTTTCTTCATCAATCTTGTGTCATGCCTATAGAGTTGAGTTTCTAAGTGTATATTCCTAATCTCTTCTCTTATGTTTATAGGAGATGAATACTCGAAGGATGGCCGCTAGAAGATTGGAAGAGGGAAGGGTGAATATAGAAATTCCTCCTCAAGTTGAGCAAGTTGATCAAGTCCTTCAAGGTGCTAAAGGGGCTCAAGGTTCTCAAGGTGTTCAAGTCTCTATTGGAGATCAAGGTAATAAGGTTTCGGTGGTTCTCCTGGAAATGACTAATGGGGAGATTAGAGAGGCTTTACTTGCTTTGAATGTTGTGGAGAGCACTATGACATCTCGATTGAGAGATTTTGTGAGGATAAATCCTCCTAGTCTTTCTTGACTCTAAGGTGGAAGAGGATCCACAAGAGTTTCTAGATGGTGTGTATAAGGTGTTGAGTGCCATGGGGGTGACTTCAAGGGAGAAAGTGGGGTTAGCTTTTTACCAATTGAGGGAGTTTTCTCTAGTGTGGAGTACTCAATGCAAAGATAATAGCCTGGTTGATTCGCGTCCTATAGAGTGGAAAGAGTTTAAAGAGTATTTCTTAGAAAAGTACTTTCCTAGTGAGAGGAGGGAGGTGAAATTTGAGGATTTCATTAATCTCATGCAAAGCAATATGAGTGTTGATGAGTATTCCTTGAAGTTCACTATGTTGTCTAGGCATGCTCTATCTTTGGTGTCTAACCCAAGGAATGAGATGTGTAGGTTTGTGACCAGTGTTTCCGACCTTATGAAAGAAGATTGCCGTATGACCATGCTCCATGGTGACACGAACTTGTCTAGGCTCATGGTGTATGCTCAATCCATAGAGGAATCTAAGCTTAGTAGAATTTCTAGAAAGTTGAAGAGGAGTGGACAATCGATCAAAATCAACCTAGGTTCAAGAAGAGGGCTCAAATTCAAGATGAACCTAGAGATCCTAAGGTCAAACCTGAGAAGGGTTGTGGTTCTCAAGGTGGTAAGCCTACTTGTGCTACTTGTGGGAAGAAGCACTATGGGAAATGTCTAGTTCGTACCAGGAATTTCTTTGGTCATGGTAAGGATGGATGTAAAGTGAGGGATTGTCCTACTATTGAGGCTAGAGAAAAGGAAGATAAGAAAGTTCCTCCAAGTGTTCCGGCTAACGATGTTCCAAGAGAGAATCGCTTCTATGCACTCCGGGCTAGAGGATTGAAGCCGAATGATGAAGATGATGTTGGTAAGTTTTAGTTTCTTTCTTTAGTAGTTATGAGTTCCTTCTAAGTGGGGGAGTACATTGAGTACTGGAGTTTTGATTGACTGTCTCATTTTTTTCTATTCAACTCATGCTTGAGAGTTAGAAAGTCACAGTAGCATGTTATATTGTTGCATTGTGTTTTGGAGTGTTGTTGGAATTGAGTTTAATTGATTCCTTGCATTGTGCATTTCATTAAGTTATGATTATGTTGTAAATTGAGTTTCTATGGTTATATCTCTTATATTATCATGCTTTCATCATTAATTTCTTTAGAGTTGCATTTTTGAAATTTTGAAGCATGTTCATCGTAATGCCTGGCAGTTTAGTTTGCTGTAAGATTTTTTTAAAATTTGATGAAATTGTTCTTTTGTTGAAAAATTGTTGAAATATTTTTAGAATTGATGTATATGAGCATGATAATGAACGGAAAAGGAGAACCTTCTATTTGAAATAAAGAATGTGAGTCTTGTTGCATGATGAGTCGTAGATTAGTTTCTATCTTCTTGTTGTGTTTTGAGTCTTTTGAGTACGTAGAATTGGTGTTCCTACTAAATATGTTTATTGTGTATTGTGTGGTATGGTTATGTGCTTCTAGTCTTGAGTTTATTGTCTCTTGAAAGTGTCTTAAAATAAGTAAGTGTCATTCGAGGACGAATGTTGTCCAAGTGTAGGAGATTGTATCGCCTCTAAAAAATGACCTATATGAAACTAGGAACTAACACTTGTGTCATGAGGTTGTAAAGTACTAAAATGGTTAATAATATTGTTTGTAGGAAGTACATAAATTTGGGACTGTTTGGAGGTCAAATGTCCAAGAACGTCCGGAAAGTAGTCAAAGTTAAACTAGTGTGTCGTAGTATTTAGTGGAGTTTTAGGGATTGTTTGAAGGTAAAATTGAGTATCAATGGTTTATACACATACCCAAACATGTAAAGGGTCATAACATTCGAGAAAGACGCCCCTGGGACCAGGCTAAGGGTCCCCAAGGGAACCCAAACATTGGACTTCCAAGCGGCTGCACCAGCCAAGATTTGGTAGTGGTTGCGCGTCGCGCAACTGACACTTAAAAGAGAAATTTTTTCCCTGCTACGCGGGGATTTCATGAGCTATTTTTTCTGAAAATTTTCTAGAAAAAACATTTTAAAATGCCTCCATGATGCGTAGCAAACTCCCAGATTTGGTCGAGTCGTTTTTAAATTAAATTTGAATTGGGTAAATTGTCTAATAAGTGAATGGGTGTTTTGGGTAATTTGGGGATGACTTATTGACGGTTATTGTGTCTTTATAACCCCCTACTCTCACCAATCAAAGCTAAACCCTCAATTAAAAACAAAACATTCTTCATTCTTATCTCTCAAAACTCCATCATTGAAACTAGGGAACTCCAAGGAAGAAGAATGATTTTCTCAAGTTTTCTCCATCAATTTTGTGGGATTTTCATCACAATTAAGGTATGACCTTCATCCTTGAATCTCTTTTCTTCAAGGATCCAAACTTCAAAGTGATCTCTAAAGTCTTTCAAAAGATGAACTTATCCAATTTTTAATCTATCCATAGGTTCTAGTAATTGAATTGTTGTTAATTAGATTATTTTAACCTAAAAACTCTATGAACCCATGAAACCATAGATTTGACTACTTTGTGGGTTATTTGATTATGTCTTAATGCTATTAAATTCTTATGTAGTTTAATTAGGCCTATTGAATTATGATAGAATCATGCTATAATTGTTAGTTGGCTTCCCCAATTTCATAAATTTATGTTGTATTATCCTTGATTCATTATGTATTGTGATTATTGGGTTAAATTGATGATTATGGCCATTGGTAAGGACCTTGGTATATTATGTTGGATGAACTGGCTATGGACTGAAGTTGTAAGGGTAGATCAATGGTATATGTTGACCTAACATTCTTTAAATTTTGTAGTATAGACTTTATATAGTAATGACGTTTGGTATGGTCCACTTATGGTGGCGGTGCTTATGTGCTATACTTGTGATTAATGTGTGCTTGTCGGCATTACTTTATAAATTGTGAATTATGTGGCCTTGTCGGCATTACCTTTAGTATTATGGCTTCATCATGTTATAACTTGATTATGTGGATATTATGAATGTCATGATGACTTATGTGCTTATGTGGAGTCAAAGCATGAGTTCTTCTTGTTGATGATGTGTGTCTCTAATAGACTATAGTGTAGTCATTATGTTGATTACTTGATGTGAAAGTATGATGTTTCTTGATAGATGATATGATACTTGTGATACTTATATTGATGATTCTATAGTAGTTAGAAGGATGAACTATACATGATATTGGTTATACCTATGTGCTTTTAAAATGATATGCTATATGTGATATGGTGAAGTATGTGTGTGTCTTTTCTTGTAGACATTTGTCCCTTACTTGATAAATGTAAAATATGAATATGAGTTATTGAATTAGTATCCTAAAGCTTCTTAGTCTTGTATGCGTGGTTGACATGTGACCTTGAACATTGTTACGAAGGTCCTTTATGTGGAACCTTGAAGCTAGTTGGAAGGTTATGATATCCTTGAAGTTGAAAACCATAATGGTATCCTTCTTGTGTGAATGGTGTACTTAGGGTTTATTGGCTTGAACGACATGAAATCATCCTTAGGGAAGTCATTGGGCTATCCTCTTGTAGGTAGCCTTAGTGGACCCTCTTTGGTAAGGTGTAATGTGATTGGGTTATGAACTATATATGGAACCTCTCCATGTCCTTCTTTATTGAAATACTCTATGAGAACAAAGGCTAGCACCGAGTGAGTATGGTTTAGGAAGTAGCTCTAGTTAAGGATAAGGCTAGAGTACAAAGAAACCCTTCATATTCTTTAACCATGTGCCTACATGGGATATGTCCTAGTTCTACATGAGTAGGTTCATGACTCCGGATTCCATGCATAGCTAGTATGGTCTTTATTGGTTATTGCCTATTCTCATCATATGAGATAATTGCTAGTGTTAGAGAAGTTCTATGAAGTTAAGTGGTGGTATGGGACGCTACCTATACTTTTCACGATTAGGCTTTGAAGATTTTAGTGAGTGAGTCCCTAGGTTTTCTCCAAGACCATTACTTGAATGTCCTTATATGTTGAATGAATATTAAGTGAACTAGTAAAGATAATGGCTTAAGTTAGAAAAGTATATTAATGAATAAGTACTTACCTAGAGTAGTTTAAGGGTTGTTTAGTTAAGGTATGAAGGGGGCATAAGATTGGTCACTTCATTTCTTACCTAGAAAAGTCTTAAGAATGACTCTAGACAGGGAAAGTAAATTGAATAAGTAGACACGATCTAAACTTAGTAGTCTTTAGGATTATTTAGGTAAGCTTGGAGAAGGTCTATGGTCGGTCTCTTGTTGCATTACTTAAGTAAGTCTTTTGATTACCTTTGGAAAGAGAATGTCATATTATATGTATACTATTGTGTGTAGTGAGAATGATCTTATCTCAGGTAGTCTAAAGGATCTCTTAAGTGTGTGTGAATGATATGCGGTCGCTTCATAACTTACTCAAGTGAGCCTTAGAATCACCTTTGGTAGGAGGATCTCATGTCTATATGTTTTGATGTATGCTTGATGCTATTTGTGATGTGTGAGTTCTATATGAAGTTACATTTAAGTTAATGAAAGGGTTACTGTAAGGTTATGGTAAGTTCACTGTAATGTTATTGAAAATGTTATAAATTGAGTATGACTTGTATGATGTACTAAATGTGATGTTTGGTGCTTAAATAAGGTTCTTATATTTTGAATATGATATTTTAATAAAAAAGAGCATGTTTATCATAAATGTCTGTTTCTCATGTTTTATGCATTAAGCCATACTTAGTACATGTATTTGTACTGATTCCATACATTTTGTTATATCTAAAGGTGTAGGAGGAAGGTGAGAAGGTGTCTTGAATAAAAGATTGGAAACTAGGATATTTTCAAGAAAGTTGAAATTTGTCGTCACTTGACTTTTGGACATAACTATCTTTAGACTTCTTTTATTCAAAATATTGTAATAGACTAAGTATTTTTATATTCGTATTGTAAGGAGTGTTTCCTAATTATTCTTGAGTATAAGATTGACATATGTTGAGACTTAGTACTTTCTATGATTTTTAATATGAAAGACGTTTTAAGATATTTCGTGTGAAATGTTTTAATTTTGCACTACTTTTCATACATGTATGCAATAAATGATGTCAAAGGGTTTGTACAAGACCTCCGAGAGGTCAAGTGCGCTTTGTTGCGCTCCGAGAGTACCTTATCTTCTATGGTGCGCTCTTGGAGTGTGATAATCAAGATCCTCGTTGATCCAGCTTAAGCACCTAAAGTCTTTTGGTGAGCCTCTTTGCTTTCGAGAGGATTCATTCTATTTTGCTTTCAGTATTTCAGCATTGGGATGATTGCGGGTATCGTCCGAACAGTCCTCTTAGTATTAGAGTCTTCATAGATAGACAATTAGTAGTTCATTAGTCTTTACATTGTAATTCTATGTTAAAGAAATGGGTTGCCATTTTTGGCCAAGTTTAGTGTTGATTCTTTTAACATTACAAATTTTATTATTAAATTTTCGAGTAACATCATTTGATCATTGCAAAAATGCGTATTCCGTTGAGTAAGTAAATCTGGCCAAGGGTTCGCTTGGGGAAAACAATGGTCTTCGAGTGCCAGCCACGCCCAGAGTATAGGTTCCGGGCATGTAAACGTGATATTAAAACACAATGTTCAAGGGTCCTACGCAGTCTATAAAGCCGTGTTTGTAGAGTCTTAATTATATGTGAATCGCGCCACATGTATAATTAGGAGGCTACTTCATTTAGGAAATTCCTCACATCTTTCATACACTTCGTGCATTAGAGTTTATATCTAAAGAGTTTCTTTCTAACTCTTGCTTACGTGTAACCAAATGTGAATTGGGCTTGGTTTGAGGAGGCCTTTTTGGTGTGTTTCTTTCCCTCGTGATCTAAGAGATACTAAAAGATGGTTGTTGACATGAGCAATAGAACGAACTTGTTTGTAGTTGGGTTGTCTCATTTTTCAAGTAAGGAAAGTAAGGTTGCGATGCTAAAAGATAATATGATCATAGCAAGACTGATGATCCCTGTGCAATAAGTTGAGGAGGAAAACATTGAGAGATAGATAAGATTTCAAAATAATAGGGTTGATACATAAGCAAGGAGTCCGGACAGTAAAGGAATAATTTGAACTGGTCTTCTAACAGAAGCAGAAAGGAACTGGTTCATCATCTGCTAGTTCACCTCCATCAAGGAACTAATGTATGTACATTACTTTAGGATTCTCAGAACTTCAGAGCTAGACCTACGTATTCCAATGTGGTAAGGCACAAGTGGGTACTTAGAATCCTGCAAGTTCCAAGTGCGGTAGGAGCCAATCAGGGATGTGTCATGATGGCTTCACTTATTGCATCAATTCATCCAAAATGGTCATTTTATTAGAGAATGCCTTAGAACAGGCACATAAATGATAAAGAGGGCAATAAATCCAAGTTTTCTTCAGTTTCTTCATAGATAGAGTTGCATCTATAAAAGCTACTTCAGGAGCAGACGAAGAAGGAAACTGTCTTTTTGCTATAACTAGTCACTTAGAGCAAGAAGATTCACCGGATGTTTTCACTTGTATAATCTAAGTCCATTTTATATGTTTTTCCAAAGCAATATCTTGATCTCTTTAAGTGTTTTTACACCTGTTGAGAATTCTAGTCTAGCAGAGAGAGTCTATCGCGATTGTGCCATTTATCATCAATCACAAGAGTAACATGGATGACTTAGTTTAGTTCGACATGGTATAGTTTGATGTCATTATAGGTATGGAGTGACACTCGAGTAGTCAAGTTCTATTTTTTCATTGAACCATTTATAAAGTGGAAAAGCAGTTCATCAGTACCTATGGGTATTTATATTTTGTACCTTAAGGGAAGAACGTTAGTTTCTAAGGTGTGTGTCTGTCACTTAGTCTGAGTTTATAACTCTAGTGTTGAGATACCTCCTATTCAGTCATTTTTAGTAGTAAAGAGATTCCTGGAATCTTTCAAGATGATCTTCTTGGAATCTCTCCTAAGAGAGATAGACTTTTGTATAGACATCCTTCCAGATACTTATCCCATATTAATTCTGCGATATAGAATGGAATCTGTAGAGTTAAAAGAGTTGAAAAAGCGGTTGAAAGATCTCCTGGATAAGGGTTTTATTCGACTGAGTGTCTCACCTTGGGGTACTCCAATCTTGTTTGTAAGAAATAAAGATGGTTCCCTTAGGATGTGTATAAATTACCGTCAGTTGAACAAGGTTACCATGAAGAATAAGTATCCTCTTTTGGGAATTATGATCTTTTCTATCAGCTTAGGGTGCTTCCCATTTCTCAAAAATTGACCTCGCATCATACTATCATCAGTTAAGAGTAAGGGAATGTGATCTTCCAAAGACAACTTTCAGAACCAGATATGGTCATATGAGTTTTTGGTCACGCCTTTGGTTTGACCAATGCCCAGACAGAATACATGGACATTATGAATAGACTCTTCAAACCTTAATTAGATATGTTTGTTATCATCTTCATTGATGACATACTAATCTATTCAATGAATGAAGAAGACCATGATAGACATCTCAGAATAGTTCATCAAACTTTGAGAGATAGAGAGTTGTATGTAAAGTTCTCTAAGTGTGAGTTTTTGCTTGTGTCTGTGGCGTTCTTAGGACACATAGTCTCTGGTGATGGTATTAGAGTTAATACACATAAAATTGAGCCAGTGCAGAATTGATCTAGACCCACATCTCCAACTGATAATAGGAGTTTCTTCGGTTTGGATGGCTATTAAAGAAGGCTTGTAAAGGGTTTCTCATCCATTTCGTCCCCTTCGACAAAGTTGACTCAGAAAATAGTGAAGTTTCAATGGTCTGAAGCTTATGAAAAAAGCTTCCATGAATTGAAGAAAATATTGACTACTGCCCCACTTTTTACTTTACTAGAAGGTAATCAAGGTTTTGTGGTATATTTTGATGCATCTAGACTTGGTTTTGGTTGTCTTAATGTATAATGACAAAGATATAGATTTTTCCTCCTGACATTTGAAGGTTCTTGAGAAAAACTACCCAACTGATGACCTAGAATTGGTTGCTTAGTATTCCCTTCGAAGATATTATGTCATTATTTGTATGGTGTTCATATTGATATATTCACTGATCATAAGAGCCTTCAATATGTGTTAACCCAGAAAGATCCTAATTTTAGACAGAGAAGGCTGTTGAAACTACTCAAGGACTATGACATACTATTCTTTATCACCCAGGTAAGGTTAATGTGGTTGCATATGCTTTAAGAAGGTTATCTTTGGGTAGTACCGCTTGATGAGTCCTCAAATTGGACTCATCTAGGGAATTAATTTAATGCAAACAGTGTCCTAGATTGTTTATTTTATCTCGATATGTGATAAAAACTCCTAAGTTTAAGATATTTGAGGATTTGGTAGGAGCATGGACACTTAGGCACAAAATGGAAGCAAAATGGAGAAAAAAAAAGCTAAAGATGCAAAGGTGCGCATCGTCAAGCACACTTGGCAATCCGCCATATAGTGAAGTTCTTCCTTCTTTTACAACAAGTGAGTCCTGAAAGAAATGGATCACAAGGCAATGAAAAGGAGTAATTGGCGCTTCGCCGATCAATTTCGCAAAGCAGAAGATTTCCTCGCATCGATCTAGAACACATAGACAGAAGGGCAAAATGGAAGCGGTGATGAATTGAACAAAGGGCAATTCGCCAAATCACGACTAACTGCGCCATAAGGATTTGCCAGCACAATTTTGAAGTCTATAAATATTTAAATCTTTTATTTTTTAGATAGAGAAAATAAGAGAGTGAAACAATTACACGATATTTTTTTCTTTAAGTTTCCTCACAAGTTTGGAGAGGGTTTATGTGGAAGCTTGAAAAAAGAAGCTCTTCTTCCAATTTCGGAAGTGGGTCTTCTCTATTTACCTTCTTTTGCTACTTTTAAGGTTTGATACATTATACCCACTTGATTCCAATATCATTTTAAGTGTATTTGATTATTTCTTGATGTGTGGCTTAAAAACACCATTCTTTGGGTAATTATAGGTTGATTAATTTGTTGGGTCTTGCTTACTTGTATCTTAGATTGCACTTTAATGGTGATTTCCTCTAGTAGTTTTGGTTTAATTTAATGATTTCTTAGTTGAAAATGCAAAACCACCCATGTGTTTTCAGCTTGCTGGAGAGAGAGGTCTCGAAACTAAGATCACTAGAATGATATTCTAAGGAGTGGGTCGACATGAGGTTCAGCCCGAGAGGGGGAGCCCTAGACCCATATCGCTCCCATAAAAAGAGTGAGTGTGGATAAGGCTTAGGATGGTTATATTTGACAAGTGGTTGTCCGATGTGAACCTATTTTATATGGGGTAAGTTGCCGTAAAGGGAACTTGCTTTAACCTAAAGCTTATCCTAGTCACCATTGTTTTGTGAAATTAGCTAACGGAAGCATGTACCCACCAATTTTATCTTCACATATACAGATCACACCCCAAGAACTCTCTCCCATATTTGTTTCTCATTTATTTTACGGAAAAGGGACTAAAATACCCCTCAACTATGTGAATTCGTACAAAATTACCCTTACTCTTCCTTTCGAGCCTAAATGCCCTTGCCATCAACATTTTGGCTCTATTTTTCCATAATCTCTAACAACCCAAATTCATTAATGACGTGTCAATATTTTATTGACTACCCTAAAAATTAATTTAACTAATTTAAAAATTAATATACCCATCTAAAAAGTCCCACCCGTTTTCAACTCAAATCTTCTAACCCAACTTTCATCTTGTCATCTTCTTCTTATTCATTGCCGTCATGTTCTTCTTCTTCGTTGTCATCATATTTTTCCTCCTTTTTTTTTAAATAACAACTAATTTATTGAATCATTTCAAATTGAAACATTCTTAATTTGATCAAGTTAAAAAAACAAAATTCCAAAGGAACATAACGAACATGTAGAAATTAGTATTACTACGATAAATTCTTTAAGATACACCAATTTTATTATCACTCTGTCCACCACCACCAGTGGGAACCGGAGTTGTGAAAGTTTTTCCATACCATCAGAAGTGTTAAAAATTTAATGTGCCTATAAATTTCAAATTATGAAGATCAAAATTATGCGCCAATGTTGTACTGTCTTTCACCGTTGGTCCAACTTGCCTCACTTGATTAACAGTGGTCATATTTGACGGTAATACCAAAGTGGCCAATATTTGCATGCCTCCACTAGAGTACTTTGGTTTATAACTAAAAACCTTAAACATAAGTATATGAATTTGTGTAATTGACTTATACAAAGTAAGATTTTAAGTATTAACAATCATGGATCCATTTGAAGCTTGAATGCGATAAGGCATTGAGTGTCAATCATGGAGTGCTGAATTGGGTTAATTTCCTATAAAATCCAGCCATCAGAAGAATGCAGAGGAGAAACAAAAGCAATTTAAAGTGTCGAATTTGTTGAAATGTAAGTCCAGTGAAGAGACGATTTCAGAGAAGAGAGATTGGTGAAGTCGCCAAAGTGAGTATTATCGAAGATCGGTGCCTGAGAAGACGAGCAATTATTTGATATTGCAGGGGAAATTAGGAGAAATGCGATGAGGAAGATGAAATGAAAATGGAGAAGAGAGGCCATTTTTGCAATTCCTACTCTTCTTCGTTGTCATCATTCTCTTCTTGATTTTCTTCACCTTCATCTCCTTCTGATTCCTGATTTTCACTTTTATTTTATTCAGAATTTTGATGATTCACGTTATCCCATCCTGCATTTTCTCTCTTCTTCTTCTTCTTTGTTGCCATATTCAACATGTTAGCAATTAATTTTTCCTTGTTCCTCTGTTTTTCCTTTTTTTCATCAGTATCTCCAATTTCATGAACTATTTCTCCCGAATATAACATTTTTTCTATTTTTTTGTAGAGAAAATCTAATTTAGGTTGTTTAAAACGGGTGGGGATTTTTTGGGTGGGTATATGATTTTTTAATTAGTTAAATTAATTATTAATGTAGCCAATAAAATAATGACACGTTATTAATGAATTTAGGTGGTTAAAGATGATGGCAAACTAGAGCCAAAAGATTGACGACATGGGCATTTTAGACCCAAAAGGTAGAAGGGGGGTAATTTTGTACCAATTCACAAAGTTAAAGGGTATTTTAGGCCCTTTTCCGGTTATTTTATTGCGTTCTACTGCTTGTGACAAAAGTCCTTTTCAATATTTGACACTTTGGTGTCCAAATTAAATTTGTTTTATTTTCATATCCGAAAATGTCTTAAACTAGCACTATTTTATTCTATTGCATTATTCCATTCTTCTCACTTTCAACCCCTACAACTCAACACCAAGGTAATCCTTAAAATTTCTTAGTTCATTTTAGTATTGTAGACTCAGATTGTATTCTGAGAGGCAGATTTTTTCGGATACCTATAATTGCAACTATATTCTCGACAACAAAAAGGTAAGTTTCTGAAGATGTCAATGTCATTGTCAAAGAGTTATCCTCATCTGTGATACTTATATCTATTAATGACTAATACAACCATCTGATAATTGTATATTGTTCAACTATATGTCCTGATTTGTGAAAGGGTGTTCATACGATTCGGCATAATTAATACTCTATTCCCACCATTCTTAATTTAAACGTGTGTGATGGTTTGTGCTAAAATTGATGTTTAATAAGAATGGGGTGTAATGGACCTGTCTTGAATTACACTTTTGCATAGTTCAATTTTGTTTTGGAATGTGTAAGAGCGACTTTGGAACATGTGTTGAAATTAGGGCACATTGGGTCATTTAATCAAGCAAGCTTAAGCTTGACGAGTTCTTTGGCGGTTTGCATATTGATCTATAGTCATCTTTAATTCCAGAATTAAAGTGCTAAAATTAGTGGAACATTCAACGAATATAGTTATGATCACTTAATATAGTTGGTGATATGTCGATGTTATTATTGATCGACCTTTTTCATATTCCTTACAATCACCATTGCGCTATGCTTCTTTGTGTACATCCTCAGGCTCATCCAAAGTGGTCGGCATTTTGCTTAATGGTATATCATATCGCCGACCCACCACAAACATCAACCTGAATCAGTAAGTGAAATGACCCTGTTTCGCCAAAGGGGTTTGGCAATTCGCCAGTTTGATCGGGGAAGCTGTTTGAAACATAATAATATTGTATTCATCAACTAAAATTCTCAATCATTTTGCAGATACGGACACACAACCAACTCAAAGAAAGGACAAGAGAATTGTGCTTAACGAGACTACACCACATCAAATAGGAAAAGGCATTGAGCACACAAAGGGCAAAAGAAAAGGAAAGCCCTCAAATTATCATATTGTAGCTCAAATGATGCATGCCCCTATAGTTTTAACTGAATAAACTACAATACTTATTCGAACAAGGAGGATTTAGCAGAGGCCAAAACGAGAGAGCACTGGAGCATGATGATAAATGATGTGTCTTGGTGAGAAACACTCAAAGTGAAAATACAGAATAAGCAATAGTGTTAGTACCATCAACACAAGGCCCTCCACGATAGTCGATAAATCGAGCAAAATCTAAGGGACTGAGAGCATTAATTGAAGAGAAATGGTTATCAGTGGAGGGGGTCATCGACAGGTATCCAACAAATATTGAATGATTGAAGTACCACAAGTTCCATGAATTCACCGAGACTCACAAACCCTATATCCCAAGTTGGGTTCGGGAATTCTACAACACATATAGTGCGATGGTGCCTCAACATAAAAACATGATCTCTTCTTTCAAACCAGTCGATTATGTAGAAATTCGAGGAATAAAGGTTGCTTGTGAAAATGGAAATATAAATGCATCTCTCGGACTGTAACCCCCTATTAAGAATCAATGTCAAAGCTTAATCAAGAATGAGAAACTGGATCAAATGAAGAAGTGGCTAGCTCTACTAGTATAGATCAAGAGGAGCAAGATTGGCAAGCAGAGGGGGCCCAGATTTAGAAAAAGGATTTGAACGTGGCCACAAGATACTGGTTTGGATTCAGTATTAGGACAATTATGCCTTCTCATAATGAATCTATTCTTTTCCCTACTAAAGCTTCTTGTCTTGGGTGCATTATGAGACATGAATGGACAAATTTAGGGAGCATCATAGCTTCAAAAATCAATATGCGGTTAAAGCAAAGCAGAACATCTCCCCCTTCTAAATATTGATTACTCAGTTATGCAGAAGAGCCAAAGTTCCTATAAATGCAAGAGAAGGATGTGAAAGTAACTCTTTTAGCCTCCACAGTTATCCGGAAGTTAGAAACCAAATATCAAAAAGACCAAGCGAAGAAGAAGCAAAAGGGAACCCGAGACGGTAGCTCTAGACCAATATGAGCATTAGAACACATTCAAATTTTCAGGCCTCTAGGTATAACTAGCTCCGCTACTTCTTTGCTAACTCATGAGGTGTTCCCACTGCTGCACAATTGTCCAGATTTATTTCTTCCAATGCATCTAGTAATACGATCACTATTACTTCATTGATACAAATGGGGAAGCTGACACAATCTGCTGAATCCTAGGACCAAAAGCTAAAAACATCCATTCCAAAAATGATTCAAATTGTGTACGAGATAATGTTATGGCACCATTGAATGTAACAATTGAAAATCTAGAAGAAAAGGATAGAAATATGCGAACAATACCAAGGAGCAACAAAAGAGGTTGTAGTCGTACGAACATAAATTTTGCAAAACTTAGAAATGAAGTGGACTACTTAAAGTCCAGTAATATGTCCATAATTTTTGGCATTATGGAAATTCCGAATACACCGTAAATGACTCAAAGTGTTTGTATACTTATAGAGGAATACGTAGTTGATCCTGACTCAAAAGAAACTAACGAAGGGATCCAAGAGGAAATTAAGAGAGATGCAGAAAAAGATCGGGAAGAGACAGAGTGATCATAATGAATGCTTCCCTTCAAGACTCACTTGGAAGCACACTCCCAGCTAGATTTGATGGAGCTGGATCTTCTGGTGGCAACTTGGGTTCCGAGGATTAGACAGGATTCTCCTATATCAAACCCTCTATCTTACATTTTCTAAATTTTGTTTGCGTATTTTATTCATATTTAAGGACAAATGCTTTCTGTTTGTTAGCACTTTCTTGTTAAGAATATATGTGTTTTGTCAATATACCTGTCTGTTTTAAAAGTTGTGTATTTAAATCTGCTTTTTATGGATTGTTTGAGGTTATGGCTTTATTTTGGTTCCATTTCATAATAATTTTGACCCTTCCAAAAAATTCACTTTTGAAAATTTTGCCACCTCTTATTTTGAAAGTGGTTGTTATTGTAAAAATTTAAGTCTTGTTTTAGATCAATATGGATGACTTGAAAAGTTCTCTTAATCGAACAAACGTGAATGACCATTGTACACTAGAAAAAAATGTTGTCTTGTTTGACTTCAGTGCCAATGCCTTGAGTGATGAGTTTACTTTGAATCTTGCATGAATAAACCTAGAATTTTCCTCGTTAGTCTAATTTATTTAGAAAGTTATCCTCTTGAGATGATATTAGGATTTAAAGAGCATAAGCCAACTTTGACAATACCTCTTTTATGGTCTAACCGTGAGCATATGAAACTCTCTTGAACACCCTTTAAGCCTTACTTTTTCCTGGGAAAAACCTTGATGAAACCTAAACCCTACATGATCATTCACCTATAATCCTCTTAGATGTGCATAATTTAATAGCCAACTTAGGTCGGTGTTGTAAGAACGGAAAAGAGAAGTCAAAAAGTGAAAGAAAATTCTTTTGAGCTCATGGTATTGCAGTAAAATGGAATCCTTCTATAAAAAAGAAAAAAAGAAAGAGAAAAAGAAAGAAAAGAAAAAGTTGTCGAATAAAAAAATGAAATGAAAAGATATTAGGTTTCCAAGCAGTCCATGAAAGAAAATATAAAGTTGAATTTGAGGCACTTGACTAAGGTTGATATGGAAAAAAGAGATGTTTTGAGAAACTCATTTCTCATTGAGGAAAAACCCACCGATCTTAAATTATTATACCTTTGCACTCAGCTCCATTACAAGCCTTAGAAAGACCTTTTTGATCTTGAGTGAACCAAATCGAAAGTCAGTTGGAAAATAAGGGCAAGTCTTTGGTGAAAACCTGCATCGTGTTCCTCTTTGTGAATGTGAGTGTTGCATCAGATTCATGATCATGAGTTTACAAATCTGTGTGCGTGGAAATAGAAATATTCTTTGTGTGAGGGCATGTAAATACTTTTGTTGCTTTAACTTGCATTAGTAGCGAGTAAAGTGAGATCGAGAATATTTGGTAATGATGTGTCACAAATTGAATCTTTGAGTATACAATTGAGATATGCATGAATAATTTGAGTCTTGCTGTGCATATTCATGATAGACTCTTGTGTAGATCTATTTGAGACATCCTATTTGAACGACTGAACTTGAGTTTTACTTGAGGACAAGCAAAAGTTTAAGTTGAGGGTGTTGATGACTCATAAAATTGGAATCATCTAGGGCCTTATTTTAATTCAAATAGTGTCCTCGATTATATATTTTATTTCGATATCTGATACGAACTCCTAAGTTTTAGGTATTTGAGGATTTAGTAGGAGCATGGATACTTAGCCACAAAAGGGAAGAAAAAATGGAGAAAAAAAGCTGAAGATGCAAAGGTTCACATTGCCAAGCACACTTGGAGATTTGCCATATAGTGAAGTTTCGCCTTCTATTACAGAAAGTGAGCCCTGAAGAAAGTGTATCACAAGGCGACGAAAAGGAGTAGTCAGCACTTCGCCGATCAGTTTTGCAAAGCAAAAGATTTCCGCCCATTGATCCAGAACACATTAACAAGGAAGGCAACGTGCAACTGATGATGAACTGAACGAAGGACGATTCGCCAAGTCACTCGGCGAATAACGACTAATTGCACCAAAAGTATTCACCAACACAATTCTGAAGTCTGTAAATACTTATTCTTTTATTATTTAGGTATAGAAAATTATAGAGTTAAACAATAAACTTGATATTTTCTTCTTAATTTTTCTCTCAAGTTTGGAGAAGGTTTTTGTGGAAGCTTGAAGCTAAGAAAGAAGCTTTTCTTCCAATTTTAGAAGTGGGTCTTCTCCGTTTACCTTTTTTGGTACTTTTAAGGTTTAATCTTTTAACCCACTTAATTCCTTAATCATTTTAAGTATATTTGATTATTGATTGATGTGTGGCTAAAAGCCTCCATTATTGAATGTGATTTAGCAATTATGGGTCGATTAATTTGTTGGGTCTTGCTTGCTTGTATCTTAGATTGATTTTTAATGGGGATTTCATCCAGTGGTTGTGGTTTAATCTAATGGGTTGTAGTTTTAAATACAAAACAATCCATGTGTTTTCGGCTTGCTTGAGAGCAAGGTCACAAAACTAAGACCACTAGAATGATCTTTTAAGAGTGGGTCGACATGAGATTCAGCCCGAGAGGGTGATTCCTAGTCCCATATCCAAGCGCTCCCGTCGAAATATACATTTTGGATAAGGAGTAGGATGGTTATTTTAGACGAGTGGGTCTACAAAAGGAACCCATTTGATATGGTAAGTTGCCCGAAAGGGAACTTTCTTTCACAAAATCTTAGCCTAGTCACCATTGTTTTGTGAAATTAGCTACCGAAAGCATGTACCCACCATTTTTATCTTCACATATAGTGATCATACCCCCAAGAACTCTCTCCCATACTTGTTTCTCATTTATTTTATTGCTTGTGACAAAACCCCTCTTCGATATTTGACACTTTGGTGTCACAAATTAAATTTGTTTTGTTTTCATATTCGACTATTTAGAACGAAATTATATGTAGTTACTACTTTCACTACCACTCCCTTGGGACACGACCACCACCCTTGGTTAGGTTAATAAACTAGCTTCGATTTGTAAACACTTAGAATGTAGGCTAGTGTCGTTGATCATGAGAATTTCAAAAGAAATTGAAAGCAATGAATCACGTCCAATATCGAGGAGGAAAAGAGAGAGTATGTCAAGTTGTGCACAAACTTGCATGCCTGGGATTCAGATTTATGGATTCCACAGAAAGAGGAATAGTGGTGACTAATGGTGCTAATCATCACTAGTGTCAGAAGTCAAAGAAAAACAAGACCAAGATCCCATGATTTGAAGGCAAATGTTCAAAATAAAAAAGTCTTAGTTTTGAAACAAGGGGCAGATGGTGTATTTAGATATCAAGGTAGATTATGTGTGCCTATGGTGGATGGAATCCAAGAGAGGATAATGGAGGAAGATCATAGATCAAAATATTCCATTCATCCAGTCTCCACAAAAAGGTATCGTGATTTAAGAGAAGTGTATTTATGGAATAGCATGAAGAAGGGCATTGCAGAATTTGTTGCTAAGTGTCCAAATTGCAAACATGTGAAAGTTGAGCCCCGAAGGCCCGGTGGTTTGGTGCAGAATATAAAACTTTTGGAATGGAAGTGGGAAATGATAAATATCGACTTCATCATAGGTTTTCGAACGTCTCGCATACACAATGATTCAATTTGGGTGATTATTGACAGAATGACAAAATTAGCCCATTTTCTGTCGGTAAAGACTACCCATTCAACAGAGGATTATGTAAGGTTATATATATTCAGGAGGTAGTAAGACTTCATTGGGGTTCCGGTATCCATTATTTCATATAATGGTGTACAATTTACTGTAAAATGCTGGAAATCTTTGGAGAAAGGTTTGGGTTCAAAGGATAACTTGAGTACTGCCTTTCATCCTCAAACAGATGGACAAGCAGAGCATACCATTTAGACATTATAAGACATTTTCAGGGCTTCTGTGATTGATTTCAAAGGAAATTGGGATGATCACCTAACTATCATTGAGTTTGCTTACAACAACAATTATCACTCTACCATCCAAACGGCTCGTTATAAAGCTCTATATAGGAGAAGATGCAGATCTCTTATTGGATAGTTTGAAGTTGGTGAAGCAGGGTTGATAGAAACAAATTTAGTTCACTAATCTGTGGAGAAGGAGAAGGTGAATCAAGAGAAGCTGAAAATGACACAGAGTCGTCAAAAATCCTACACTTATGTTAGGAGACGGGTGTTAGAGTTTTAAGTATTTGATTGGCTATACCTAAAAGTTTCACCCATGAAAGGTAATATGAGGTTTGGTAAGATGGGAAACTTAGTCCCCGATATTGTACCTTATAGAATATCCAATAGGATTGACAATACCAACTAAAAATATTGGGATCAAGGATAGTCTATCGTATGAGAGATTGTTGTTGAGATTCTAGATCGCCAAGTTCCCAAATTGAGAACAAAAGAAGTAGCATCATTCAAAGTCCTTTGAAGGAACCAAGTTGTTGAGGAACCTTCTTGGGAAGCGGAAAAGGATATGAAGAAGATATATCCCCATCTCTTAAAATCCGAAGAAAATGCATATCAAGGTAGAAATTCTTGTCTTAGTACTCTTTAAATTATGAAAGAGCATGTTGTTTGTTGCCTTTGTTTGTTGGGTGTTTGAACTAGTTGTTACCACCCTTAGCCTAATAAGAGTAATCTCATACATTAAAGAATGTTTCCAAGAGGGATATATTGTAACATCTCGCAGCTAAAAAGAAACTAGTAGGAAGTTTAGAAGTTAGAAAATAGTTATTTTTTGAAAGAAATTAAAAATCTAGAAATTTGGTAAGTTAAAGTGGGTTGTTTGTAAACTTCAAATAGCATAACTTATAGCTCAGGATGATTTAGGTGTACGTCCATATATGGTTGGCAATCCCATGGAATAATCTTTCTAACATCACCGAGTTTGCATAATTCTGATCCCCAACGAGTGAGTTATGCCCTTTGGAAGTTGGATTGTTGGAATAAGGAAAGTCCAATTCAAAATTTAAAAGGGTTGTTTGATCTTTTCCTTACCCAACTTAATTAATCCATTGTTCTCAATATTTTTAGGGGCTTAACTGATAGGATTCACTTTATGCTTTTGAAAATTAAGTTAGGGTTTTTGGAGAAAGAATGAAGAAGGCAAAAATCAAAATTCATCGTTTCATAAGGATTTGATTTCAGATTCTTTGAGGTTTTCATACCACAAGGTGTGTGAGTCTTTAATAGTGTTGGGTTCATTCACCCACGCGCCAAACATTTTTAGTTGAAAGAAATTCGTCCTGAAAGAGTTAACATTTGAAGTTCTTGACTTGTATTCTTGAATTTAAATGTTGTTCTTTAATTGGGATGAATTTTGGAGTTTTTGATATCTTTAAGTTGAGGGTTCGTGAGTACAAAAGTTGGGTATCAGAATCTAAAATGAATTTGAGGAAAATATTCGAGTTTAGGTGAATTGAGGATAGAAAATGAAGAACAAAAAAGTCGAGTAAGGTTCATGAAACAAGACCGCATCGCGTACTTGTTTCCCGAGTGAACAAATTTTTCCTCCCCATCGCGGATAGGAAACGGGCTCCTCTGTCTCAAAATTTAGTTTTACGAATAATTATTTAAAATATCTCCACGTCGCGAACTTTTTCCAAGACGGTGATTTCGTAACTTTTCTCAAGTTAAGTTATTCGAAAAACATTCCTAAACATCAAGAGACCTTTCCTATCACAAATCTTAATCTTTGAATCCATAATTCAATTCAAAGAAAATGAAGAGTTAATTTAAGAAAAGTTAAGAGTAAATTCAAGTAAAGCTAAGATTCAAATCAAGTGCAGTTAATCAAAGGTTTCAAGTTTTTTTTTTTACAAATGTTCTAACTTTGTTATTAAGACTAAAAGTTTCAAGTTAAGATAAAAATAAAGAGTTGAGTTCATTTCTCAAAGAATCTATAAGGGAACTAAGTATTCCCTAAAAATTTATAAATGTTTTTACATTTAAGATTAGAGGAAACTGAGATTTCCAAAAGAGTTTCGAAAAAAGAAAGGGAACATCGATTCCAAGATAGCTTTTAAACTAAGTGTTGAGTAATTATCTCAATCTAAAGAAAGAAGTTTATTTTTTTTAAAAACATATGAGGTAAGTATTTTATTTTGGGAGTAGTATTGAGCACGATATGTGGATGTGAGTTCATATTAACATAAGTCTCCATGAACCATGTAGCTATCATGGGTATCAAGGATCATACTTTTTAGATGATCACATAAATTAAGATAGTGGATCAACTATGTTAAATAGGTTCTATATGACGGCAAAGAATAGGACAGTTCTGAAATGCGTGGGCAAGACGTTTTATCACCACTTAAGCTCATAATGGTGATTGTGGGATAGAGAATCTCTCACAAAACTATATTAATTTCATTTATGAGTAAAGTTAAGTTTGTTACTATTTTATCTTTAACGAATTAAGTTGTCTTTCAATTGTTTTATAAGCCTTATATATACATATTGCATGTGCTTTATTGATTTATATTTGAGTTAAGTTATACTGAAGTTAATAAGAGCCAAGCTAAATGTTTCTTCATGATTCTTTCAAGCCTATATCTTGATTAGCATACCAAATCGCATACTCGTACATTCAATGTACCGATGCCAGTTGGATTGGTCGTCTTATTATGCAGGCCCAGGTAACCAGGATCAACATCCAACACCTTGTTAATTCAGATTGAGAACTTAGAGTCTGTTGATGATCCTCCTTGCTTTTCGTAGGACTCCTCCAATATGGCTTTTAAGCATTTTCAATTTTCTAAGCATCAAATATTTTCAATTTTCTAAGCATCAAGATATTCTTTAGTTTTCTATATGTATATTTAATTTAATTAAATTGAATGGTACAACAGATGCATGGAATCTCTTTAGTTAGGAATATGACTAGTTAACTTCATCAAATCAATATATATTGTAATTCATTATTATTTCTTTACTTTTTATCCTCTCTATATAGTTCTCGATATTTCTTATATTTGTTTTTGTTAATCTTAATTAATATTCTTTTTCTTCTGTTTTAGGTTTTTACCTTACGATTTTAAATTCGTTACTTCTCATTCACATCATTTGTTAAGTAATTGGTAATGTAATCGTTAGGAAAATTGTGATATGTATTATCATTTTTTAGTAGTATAAATACTTAGGTTCATACATAATTATTATTTCTTTGAGTGGATACTTTTTTGAAGATATACACCAAATAATTTTAAATAAGATATTTTAAATATTTCAATAATTTATATCGAGTTTTCTTTTCGTGAGTATGATTATATTTAAATAATTTAATTAATATTTTCCTGTCAAATTTACATAAGAAAGAACTCATAATCTTGAATGAAACAAAGAAAGTTGTACGAGCAATTGGGTTTTTATTTATCGACTAAACTTTCTAATGCCACTAATTATTAACTATCTCTCTCAGAAATAAGCACTATTTTTTAAGTATATCCCATGAAATTGGCAATGATACATTATCCACCTTAAACACACATATGTTGATCAATATTTGTACAACAAGAAATACAACTTTTTTCGATAACAACTTCTTGATATGCATGTGTCTATAAAAAGGAGGTTACCGTTCTTACACAAGATACTTACTTTAAGATGTGTGAAAGACTTACAAACATAATGATTAACGTTACTTATGTCACATATAAGTTAGTTGTTCTTGAAATATTAAAAAAAATAAGGGAAAAAATAAGGGAAATATTGTACAAAGTATAAGATATATTAGAACTATATAAGAAAAATATTAGATATACCAATTCAATTAATTGTGTATAACTACAAATAATTATACTTCTCTTTCAAACTTTAGTTACTCAATACTAGTTACAAGTTTAAGTTGCATCTATATCATTTAAAAAAAATTTTGTATTAATTAACACAGAGCACACGTGCCTAGAGACTATTATTATAAGTGGGAGTGTCACGACCCAAACCGAGCCGCGACTGGCACCCACATTTACCCTCCTATGTGAGCGAACCAAGCAATCTAACCCTTATCATTTTAACATATATCAACAGAAAGTAATGCGGAAGACTTAACTCATTAATAAAATCAATCAATAACTATTATTATCCCCAAAATCTGCAAGTCATCACCACAAGAACATCTATGATCAAATTACTAACTAAAATGTCTAAGAAGCTAAAATACATAAGAAGCTAGTCCATGCCGGAAGTCAGGCATCAAGACTTGAAGAAGAAGATCCAGTCCAAGCTAGAAGCATTAGCTCACCCTGAATTCCCGATGTAACGAAGACTGGCTAGAATTGCGGTTGAGTTGAAGATGACGGCACGTTTGCTGCACTCCACAAATAACAGAGAAGAAAACATAAAAGTAGGGGTCAGTACAAACACAAGTACTGAGTAGGTATCATCGGCCAACTCAAAATAGAAAACAGTATATATCAAGTAATATCATTAATCAACTATGATACTCAACATGTAGCAACAACAAGTACTTTAATCGTTAATAAGTATTGCCAAGTTCACACATGAGGACTCAAGCCTCAATACCATACTCATTTGGGAATTATGTTCATTAGATTGAGTATATTAGCATCTTTCAAGATTCATTATCCTTATTTCCTCTTGTGTCGGTACGTGACACTCCGCTCCCTCATCTATCTTTATTCCTCTTGTGTCGGTACGTGACACTCCGATCCCCTACTACTATGTGTCGGAACGTGACACTCCGATCCCCTAATTCTACGTGTCGGTTCGTGACACCCGATCCCCTAATTCTACGTGTCGGTTCGTGACACCCGATCCCCTAAATCTACGTGTCGGTTCGTGACACCCGATCCCCTAATTCTACGTGTCGGTTCGTGACACCCGGTCCCCCTAATACTACGTGTCGGTTCGTGACACCCGATCCCTTAATTCTATGTGTCGGAACGTGACACTCCGATCCCCTAATCTCATTAAGTTCGTTCATCAAGCCTCCTCTTATACCAAGGCATTATCATTCTCATTACTTTAGTTTATCAAGCTTTCTCCCATACCAAGGCATCATCATTAACAAAGAGATTAGGGTTTTGCAAGATTTGGGATTCCATAGCTTCATCATGCTTATTTATTCACAATTACATAATCATATTCATGCAAGCATACAATTAAGCATATTGAAGGGTTTACAATACCATCAATACATATCATTCACTATTAAGAGTTTACTACGAATAGTATAAAAAACCATAACCTACCTCCACCGAAGACTAGTGATTAAGCAAGAATTTCCCCAAAGCTTGTGTTTTCCTCTTCTCCTCGTTCGATCCTCTCCCTCTCTCTTTTTCTTTCTATTTTCTTATTCAAACCTCTTTCTTTACCCTAATTAACATATAATTAAGAATGAAAGATGGTAATAATAACCCACTAATTAACTTAAGGTTACCTTTTAACCCCAAGTAATTAGACTTATTATATAAACGCTCTAACTTTATAATTAAAGAAGAATAGTCCAAAACGTCCCTTAAAAACGTGTAAAGAAATCCGACTCCAACTGCAATTACGACCCCGTGACGGGCCGTCGTGCCAGCGACGGTCCGTCCTGCAGGTCGTCTCCAAGTTCAGAGACCCAAATTTCCACCAAGGATCTGTGACGGTCCGTCACACCTGTGACGGTCCGTCCTGCAAGTCCGTCACGAAGTTCAGAGAGTCGATTTTCAGTACCCAATTTAAGAATTTCCAAGTATATTGAAACGAGACCCTGCGACGGTCCGTCGTGCCCATGACGGTCCGTCGTGGGGTCCGTTGCCTCAGCCTATTTTCCAGAAATAAAATCTGCTGCTCAAAATGACTAAACAGGTCGTTACAATAGATACCAATTTACCCATCGTTCGTCCTCGAACGATCACAAGAAGAAAAACAAGGGAGAGAAAGAGTACCTGAATCCTTAAACAGATGTGGGTATTTTTCTTGCATATCTGCCTCCTTCTCCCAAGTGGCTTCTTCAACCGGTCGATTCTTCCATTGCACCTTGATGGATGCGATCTCCCTTGACCTCAACTTGCGAACTTCCCTCTCTAAAATAGCAACAGGCTCCTCCTCATAAGACAAATTCTCATCAAGCAAAACTGAATCCCATCGAATGATGTAATTTCCATCCCCATGGTATCTTTTCAACATAGACACATGAAATACCGGATGCACTCCGGACAGCCCTGGAGGCAAGGCTAACTCATAAGCCACCTCCCCTACTCGCTTAAGTACTTCAAATGGTCCATTGTACCTTGGGCTTAGCTTACCTCTTTTACCAAACCGCATCACCCCTTTCATGCGCGAAACCTTCAACAAGACTTGTTCACCCTCCATGAACTCCAAGTCTCTAACCTTTCAATCCGCATATTCCTTTTGCCTACTTTGAGCCGCTAAAAGCTTTTCTTGAATAGATTTCACTTTCTTTAATGAATCCCTCAAAAGGTCCGTACCCCAAGGTCTAACCTGAAATGCATCAAACCACTCAATGGGATACCTACATCTCCTACCATACAATGCTTCAAATGGGGCCATGTCAATACTTGAGTGATAACTATTATTGTATGAAAACTCCGCTAAGGGTAAGAAGTTATCCCAGTGACCACCAAATTCTATCACACATGCACGAAGCATATCCTCCAACACTTGAATCGTTCGCTCAGACTGACCATCGGTCTGAGGGTGAAATGCGGTACTAAGGTCCAACCTATTACCCAATTCAACATGCAATGTTTTCCAAAACTTAGAAGTAAACTGCGTACCTCTATCTGATATGATGGAGAGTGGAACCCCATGCAATCGAACCACTTCTGAGATGTAAAGTTTGGCTAACTTCTCTACATTGTAAGTCACCTTAACCGGAATGAAATGAGCAGACTTAGTTAACGTATCAACAATCACCCAAATAGAGTCATACTTGCCCATTGTCTTTGGAAGACCAACCACAAAATCCATTGCAATTCTCTCCCACTTCCATTCAGGAATGGGCATTCTCTGAAGTGTTCCTCCGGGCCTCTGGTGTTCATACTTTACTTGTTGACAGTTTGGACATTTGGCAATAAAATACACAATATCACGCTTCATTCTACTCCACCAAAAGTGTTGCTTTAGGTCACGATACATCTTGGTTGCACCCGGATGTATAGAATACCTTGAACTATGAGCCTCTG
>JAKWIY010002816.1:0-100000 GCA_027704805.1 Solanum corneliomulleri
AAAATTAATTGGATGAAAATCCATATAAATTTTTAAATTTTTTTTTCTTCTGAAACTTCTATTGAAATGAGAGATTAAATTATTTTAAAAATACCGTACTAAATCAAATATCAAATCAAAAAATTTCAATTTGATTCGATTTATTTTAGTGTTTTAAAATAATTTTTCAATACATATAAAAAAATAAAATAAAAATAAAATTATCAAAACATTTTACTAAAAATAAAAAGTTGAAACCGAAATAACCAATAAACATATTTAATAATATATTTCCAATAAAGAACTAAACTGGTTTTTGTTATAAAATCAAGCTCATAAGAGATATAATCATAAAGAGAAGAAGACAAGAGATGTAGATAGAGGAAGAGGAATTTTCTTCTTATTCAAGTGTATTCAAGTCTCATCTGTATATATTACAATAGTGAATGAACAACCCTATTTATAGAGTGAGAAATCACTCCAAAGGTCACCATATTAAGTATCATAATAAATAGATACATTCTTATCCAAAAAGGTTCATGTAACCTAGTGAATATGAATGGTTGTTCATGTACCAACCTTAAGGACTATCCACTTAATTCAATGTATTTATAACACTTCCCCTTGGATGTCCTTAGATAATGTGCCTCGTTAAAACCTTACTGGGAAAAAGAGTACACATATCTTTTGATACGCACCATTTGTTGCCTCATTAAAAACCTTGCCAGGAAAACCCAGTGGGAAAAAACCTCGATCAAGGGAAAAAGAGTGCGACGCGTATTGTACTCCCCCTGATTAAAACATCACTTAATTTCTTGTGATGATGTCTCCAATCTTCGTACATTGTGGTTGGTATATTCTTTTCCAAAGAAAAACCACACATAATTTTCAGCTGTCAATCATCTCTCCCCCTAATGTTAGAAAATCTAACATTCATTCCAACCTTATTTGGAAGTTCATCTTTGTGCGTGGTGGAGCAATTAAAATCATAACCGCACGTTCAACATTTTAGATGAAAATTATATGGTTCCTGACCCTGAACCAATTTTAATGGGGAAACCTTGTTGGTTTGATGCATACATGTGTTGCTACATGTTAAATAAAATTATCTCATACCAAATCTTATTTGGGAGTTTTGTTCTCATAATCAGGATTTAGCTATAATTGGAGGCATACAATTTCTGCTAAATCAACCAGCATTATCAATATAATTTCATAGTTTGGAACTATGCTATTAATTTTAACAATTCGAGCAGACAACCTTACAAAAACCAATTTGTAAGTTGACAACAAAATACATGTGACCATTGCATAGATGCATTAATCATATAGGCAAATGATCCACATGACAGGTGAACGGGCCCATATTCACCTTTTTATATGTTCCAAAAATTTTAGGGGATTACAATCCCAACCTTAGCTGGTACAATAATCATTTTATCAAGAGAACAAGCAACACAAGAGAATTCTTGAAGAATCTTTATTTCTTCATCAAATAAATCACCTGAATTCTCAATCACGTTTGCATCACATTTAATCGGAATGGTCAACCAGTCATGCCAACTGATATTTATTTTAGTACACTTATAATTTACTTTTACATGTGATTTCATCAGCATGTACATGTTTGTATGGAACAAACAAGAGGAAAAGTGGGGTAATCTTTTACATAAACATTTATAACCCTCTTCGATTGTAGTGCTTTATAGTCTCAATATTTATTTTTAATTCATCCGAAACTTAAAAAGTTTCTTTTGAGACTTACTACAACCCCAATATTAATCCTCTGATAATAGCACAACTCGTTAGAGCTTGCAATTAATTTTGTGTACTATCACATATTGCATGACACCATCCCTATGGTGAACATCTCCTTTAAGGAGAAAATTATATTATTATTGTCATGGTCAAAATCATTACGAGTAAGACGTCTTTCTTGCTTTACTTTTGTTGTACCATAGGTACACAACCAATGACAAATTTGTATTGCCACACAATAATGACCACAATCCTTATAGGTAAGAATTATTTCTTTTCCCTTTCGGTAGTTCACAATAAACATACCATAGTGACGTATAAAACGTACAATACAATTAGCCATTTTTGCCAAATAGAATTTATTTCCTCTCAAATCTCCCGTAGAGATGAGAAGTGACATATATCATTTTTTTCTCAGACCTTCCATAAAGGTGAGTTGTGGCATATATCCAATCTATAATGATTTTATCACATCTGGACCTATTCTCTTATAGAATGGTCGAGTATTCATGATACTCATCACAAGTCACATTCTCTTCAAGGAATGGACTAATTATTTATATGTACTTCATAAATTTGCATTATAAGCACATTGTCATGACTTTAAAATTCATCATATTTTCATGACACACCTCACATCACTTTGAAAGATTAAGTGTTCCATCACTTTATCTTCTTGTATCATGATAAAGGATTTATAAATTTGTCAAATTATTGGGTTGACAACATTCACAAGTCTAATGACCTTTCATACCATTTTGATAATAAAAATTGCCTTCACATTTTGAAGGACTATTTGAAGAACTTATAGTGTTCTTCTTTTTATCATTACCACAATGATGACTATTATAATTCTGTCCCTCCACGCCCTTATTCATATCATTAATTATTTGTCATCTTTCAGACTAATCATTCACTGCTACCACATTCATATGATTGAATGGAGCAAGTCAACAGGCGGATTTCAGAGTTATCACATGTTGCTACCACATTCTTTTCACGGAATGGAGCAAATTCAATATGATGAATTTCAAGACATTTCATCAAGAATATCTTAGTCATCATTTTATCATCGCTATGGTGCATTGGCTCAAACTCAATGTCTTACCCATATAAGACGTGTTACGCCATAATTCTATGAGACTTGAACTCAATCACGGTGCATCAAAACTCTAATTGATGTCTTACCCTTTTGGTGCGATAGAACTTGAATCTATCGTCTTATCCTCAAATATTTTTCATTATGGTGCATCCGGACTTTAACCTGATGTCTTACCCTTTTGGTGCGATGAAACTTGAATCCATCGTCTTACCCTTAACCAACGGTATAATAAACTCAAGTACAACATGATTTATTCTTTGAGTCTTTCAAAACAATCAAAATTACATTCAAACTCATGCTATTAAAATTTTATACCTTCTTCTATTTAAGAAGTTTTGTATAGCATGTCATATTCAACCAATAGTAGTATATGTCTTCGGTTCCTGATAATTGTTAGTGACTGAATACTATTTTATTCTAAATCATAAAATATTTTAGAAAATACATACCTGATTTTATACATATAATACTTTGATCTTCATAACGAGATCAGCCAAAATATGAGCTAAAGAAAAATAAGAACTTACTCTCAATTAGATAGAGACTCGTGCTGATAACGTGTTATAAAATCAAGCTCATAAGAGATATAATCATAAAGAGAAGAAGACAAGAGATGTAGATAGAGGAAGAGGAATTTTCTTCTTATTCAAGTGTATTCAAGTCTCATCTGTATATATTACAATAGTGAATGAACAACCCTATTTATAAGTGAGAAATCACTCCAAAGGTCACCATATTAAGTATCATAATAAATAGATACATTCTTATCCAAAAAGGTTCATGTAACCTAGTGAATATGAATGGTTGTTCATGTACCAACCTTAAGGACTATCCACTTAATTCAATGTATTTATAACAGTTTTTACTTCTTTATTGTTAGGTTATTAGCATTTTAATAATAATATTTAACATATTAAATTGCTTTATTTTGGAGTTATAAGAATGACCATTGGTAGGCATTTGTGTTTTAAATTACCTATTTAATCATGCTATTTATCTTTGACTTGGTAGCCATGTTATGCCATTACTTTTGGCTTTATTGGTTGAATTCATTGTGACATAAAAACATTCCAATAAACATTGGAATGGATAACTTCTACATCATCCATTAGTATTGGTTGTCCATCACTTTATTTCATTCTTAATTCCTCAATTACTCTTTGTAATAGGATAATGCCCAAGTACCCCCTCAACCTATGCCCGAAATCTCAGAGACACACTTATACTATACTAAGGTCCTATTACCCCCCTGAACTTATTTTATTAATAATTTATTACCCCTTTTCTACCTACGTGGCACTATCTTGTGGGCCCAACGATGGTTGACTTTTTTTTCAAACTAGTGTCACGTAGGCTAAAAAGGGGTAGAATATTACTTATAAAATAAGTTTAGGGGGGTAATAGGACCTTAGTATAGTATAAGTGTGTCTCTGGAATTTCTGGCATAGGTTGAGGGGGTACTTGTGCATTATCCCCTTTGTAATCTATGAAACTCCTAAGGCATCTTCACTATTTACTACCTCCATTATCTTCCTATTTAATGCTAGGAAGACTTCTTAGAGTATAAATAGTGGTGGTCTTCATTTGGTTTGGCACACACAAAAAAAACACAAGAGAAAACAAAGAGTGAAAGAGTTAGTCTAAAAGAGAGTTCTTATTAGTTGAAGGGATCTGTTTTTTTTTTTTTTTTTTTGTGGAGCTTTGGACTCAACTCTTGTCCAGAGTTGTTGAGTTATACTTTGTGAAGACTGTTGTATCTTGGAGGGGACAAGTCAAAGAGTACTACTGCTGGACCGGTGAAAAAACTTTTGCTGCAGTGGACTTGAATCTCCTTAAAGAGAGCGAGATATCTGCGCCTTAGCCTGAAGAGATTAATTTCTTCATTTTATTTTCAATTGTAATATTGCAATTTTATTATCTTGTAAGTTTTTTTTTTCACTAACATTTCTTACTTACGTTTCGACAAACAACGACATGTTTGACCATGTGATATGATATCATGATATAGAATCATAATGTGAAATCATGAGATGAAATTAAAGTTTTGTTTGGACATGCGATATGAAATTTGGGTATTGTATATTTTCTGATAACCATAAAAATTTCACAAGTTCTAAAACTATTAAAATAGCCCCAATTGTTTATTGAATATCATCAAATAAACAAAAAAAACCATAAAATCGTATAATAAATTATTACAGAGTTATTTGTTCTCCACTTAAGTAATTGTTCGTCAATATATTTGAGTAAAAATGAAACACCTTTCACGGGATCTTCAATATTTTATTACTCAACAATCGTGAAGTGTGAGTTAAAATGACTATATATTGGTGAGAATAATAAATTTTATGTCGGCGAGAATGATCAATTTTTAAAAGTAATGATGTGATTATAAATTTTATTTACATGTGAAATAAATGGTTAGTAGATATAAACGTGGGATTGTTTTAACAAAATATAAACTCGTGGGTCAATTTTTTTAATTAAAATAACTCATATCATGATATGGTATTCCCATATGATTTCATATCATGATTTTTGAAGAATATGGTATCACATCTCATGATATGGAATCATGAGATGAAATCAGCATAAAATCAAATGTCCAAACGCTGATTCTATCTCACGATATCATATCGTGATATGGTATCACACGATCAAACGCCTACTAAGGCAATTGACATTGTTTTCAAAATCAAATACCAAAAGATTCAATTTAATAGAATCGAATCAAAAAATCAAATGCCCATCTCTAACAAATACTTTGATGCGTAACCCAATGATTTTTGAGTTTTCTTTGGTTTGGTTTTAAGGCTGGGCTCCAAAATTTAAAATTGGGTGGGTCAAAAGATTAAATATTTTGATTAAATTTAAAATATATAATTAATAAAAAAGTTAAAATATTATTCTAAATTTGGAAAAGGTCAAAAATATCTTTAAATTATTTGAAATAACTTAAATATACTCTTGAACTATATTTTAAGTCAAATATACCTTTTCCGTCAAACTATAGGATCAAAAATACTCTTTCTTATTAACAGAATCTGATAATGCCACTTGAATGCCATGTGGATACCACATGACACACCACATAAGCCAATAGAGTTACACTCATGCCATATTGACTAATAAACTTATCTCTAACTTCCGCCAATTTTCTTCATTTTCCTTGAAATTTAGAAATGATTTCACTAAAAACATAAAACGTCTTTCCCTCATTTCTCCATATTCTTAAAAACGATTTTGCAGCTAAGGTTTCAAATACATAACTTTTAACTTTTTAATTCACTTTCTTAATTCTAACCCCTCCTAAGCCTCTTTCTTAATTCTAATTTTGGTATGTGTCATAACAGTAGCCACTCTACCCCATCCATGAACAACTTCAATAAAAATGACTTTCTTTCAAATGGAAGTGGAATGAAAAAAAATGAGTGTAGAGATTTATAGACTCTCGTCTGGTGTCGTCTCTTGACAGATTGGTGGTTCCTTTGCTCCGAAATTCAATCATCTTGCGGTACTCCCTTTTTCTCTATCTCCTTTCCTATACTCGATTTGCTATGTTAAGTGTTAATCAATATTGTCTTTCCACTTCAATCTCAACAATTCAAGAGTTTTTCTTCTGATGATGATTCAGGGCTTTATGAATGCCATCCCTTCTGCTTAACTATTCTAGTTTTATATTCAAAAACTAATGGATATAGTTCATGTAGTACACCCTAATTAATTTGGGATGAGGATTTTACTGGGTTCTTCATTGAAATTGGGGTTGGCAAAATCAAACCCAACCGCCTAACCCGTTTAAGTAATAACCCCATTGAGTGGATATGTAAAACCAAATTTACTCATTAGAAATCTTATCAAAAATCTTTATAATTTGATAGGTTATATATAGTCATAATAATAAAGAAAAAACTAATTTTATTAGGTACTAAAATATTTTTAAAAACAAATAGAAATTGTTAAACCTATTAACAATTTGGTCTGGTTGGGTCTTAACCTGCTCTATGACCCGTTTTGATCCACACAAATTTGGGTTGGGTTGAGTCTTGATCCATTATGACTCATCCAAATTTGACCCAACCCGTCGAATTGCCACCCTTGATTGAAATTATTTCCTAACTAGTTTTTGGTTGAGTAGTTGATTGTTGGTTCAATATCCTTCACTTCTCATACAACGAAAAAATGGTTTGATAATCCTTTATAAACAAATTAAAGAATTTCAACTAAGGGGACACTATGTAGGATTTCGACTAAGGGGTTTGAAAAATAAAAACATAGTGTTTGTGATTTGAAGTTGGAATCTCAAGATAAATTTTGAACCCCTCAAGTCTAAGTTAACCTCTATTTTATGTCTAGGGAAACCAAAATCTATAAAAAATACATAAAAGTAAATATTAAAAAATACCTTATGATATAGTGTAATTCATTGCTGTGGGGGTTAGGATGAACCCCTTTGCTACACTCTAGATCCGCTCCTGCATATAGCTGAACTTAACTACTGTATGGTTGAAAATTTTTCTGTTTTGTATAACAGGAATGGATATAGAAGATTCACATAGTCAACCAACTAGTTTGGGATTGTGGCATCATAGTTGCTTCTTGATCAAAGATTCTTCAACTTCTATGGAATGAAATGGATATAGAGGATTTATATAGCTAACTCTAACTACTTTGAGATTAAGATAGTGGATTGATTGAAAACTCTTCAGTTTTTGAATTTTTATAGACTCAGTTACCATCATCAGTTTTTTTTCTTCTTATAGACTCAATGTGGACTTCATATAGCCGACCTTAACAAGTTTGGTATTGAGGTGTAGCTGATCCCGTATCCAAATATATTTAGCTTAAGATGAGTTGTTCTTCAGTTATTAGAGCATAATGAATATATCATATAGTTGATATTAACTAGCTTGGGGTTAAGGCTCAAATCTTACGGAGAAGTATGGGTATAGACGATTCTTATAGCTGAACTAGTTTGGATCAAAGCGTACTTGAGTGTTGATTGAAAGTTTTTCAATTTTTGTAGAGTGGGGAATATATATAAAGGGTTCATATAGCCAACCTTAACTAGTTTGGGATGGAAGAGTAGTCGATTGCTGATTGAAAATAATCTGTTTTTCAATGAGTGAAATGGATACTGGGGATCGTAACTAGTTTGGGATTTGGGTGTACTTGATTGAACATTCTATTAATTTTACATACTGATAAATTGACATTCTACTACTTGGGTAGAGGAGAATGGTAGAGGATTCATATAGCCGATCCTAACTAGTTTGAGATTGAGTAATAGTCATTGTTCATTGAAAGTTCTTCAGTATTTTATCCTTTCTTGACTTGCACATTATGATTTATCAATACTTCTTCTCAACTTGTAATATTTTTTTTTGCTTCGATGGGTTGTTACAAAGTGAAAAAAGAAATACAGAAAACAGAAGAGCCAGTCTATAAGCTGTTCTAAAATTTGCACTCAACAACAAACCCAGTGTAAACACACAATTGGGGCCTGGAAATTTGCACTCCTCAAATCTATATTTTTATGTTTCATTTATCATGTTTGCGTGTTTACACACAGTTGGGATCATTGATCATGTTTGCATGTTTACATTTTCCATTTCTAAAAAAAAGTGTTCGCATGTTTACATTTTCCATATTTTTTTAAAAAAAGGAAGTGTTTGCATGTTTAAGAACTAGTTTAGACTTAGATAAGGTTTATTGTTAGGAAACTAGTACTTTTTTTCCTTAAAATTAATATCCCCACATCACAAAAGAAGCATGGTAGAACTCAATTGATATCGAAGCAGAATGCTTACTTTTGGGGAATCACTGTTCTAAGAATTTCCATCTTGAATTTCCATCTTTTTAAAATTATGTTTGGTAATTCAAGAATTTTTTGGTTTGCATTAATGTTTTGTTGAGTATTTACTTGGTTACTCAGCCACCATGTGTAAACAAATTTTGAAATGATCTGACCTGTTATTTGGAGGACTTTTCTGTTTTCTAATTATCACCGTTATTCATTACCGAATATCTCTAGATCTGCCAAACCTATCCCATTATATGTATATAGATGTGGAACTATGCAATGCAAGAAGAGTGCTGAAGTGGGGCAGATGGGCTGAATGGTGATGTGAGGTTTTTTCTTCTTAAGAATGATGGACTTCAAACTAGTATTAGTAACATGTTCTGTTTATGCGCTGAGTGCTTTGCTTTTGGATTCTTATTTTAAGGGTGAGTTTTCAGCTAATCACTATAGCACAAAGTGGTTGCTCAAAAATCTGTAAGAACAGAGTGAATTTAGACTCTGTTAGCATTCAGAGAGTCCATAGTGTCTGATTCATATGTAATTTTCAAGTTACACAAAAACTTAAAAGGGTTAAAGACATCTGATTTCAAGCATAACAAGCATTTTTGCTTTTTTTTTCCTTTCTTCAAAGCGTCTATGATTTGATGTGTACAATTCTCTACCTGAACTTTCCAACAAATGCACATGAGTACTGCTTTTTCCACATTGTTTTAACCTGCTTTTTTGTCCTTTCCCTACTTAGTATAATCTTTTCGGTGTGTTTGCCATGGTTCATTGCAAAATGATTATGAAATAAGACCTCATCTGCCAGTCCTTGTTGTAATGTACAAAGAGATGATTAGGGATCTCTGGAGCTTTTGCACACCTGTGGCATCTATTTTGGAAAAACCTCTCAATAAATTACCTTGTGTTAAACAAGCCTCTCAGTGACTTATAAGAAGTATATAAATCCTCTTTAGTCGCTTATTTTTTCTTTCTATGCATCGTTTAAACTTTTTCATGTATCTTACAACAGGATTTATCATATGATACATGATTCACAAGATGGTTATCTTGATACATATCCCATACTCTACCATGGTGCTGTCATGTATATCTCTTGTTTCTCTCGTATTTACAGCCACAACTTTGCTTAAGTGAAAATATTAAGCTTTTATTTTGAATAGTGGAGATCGTTTTCCAGTGTGTTTCTAATCATAAAAAAGGCTACCTTGCCAAATTGGTTGCAGGCATACATCATGTAAAATTTAACTTTTTATTCACATAAAGTGAAAAATTATGAATTTGGTCTCCCTAATTAGCATCTAAAGTTGTCAACTGTTTGGAGTTGATTGCTGTTGGGCTTGCATATATTGGTTTTTATTGGAACTGTTAGAAAATACTTCTGCTTTCATGGGTTTCGTGTATTGATTCAGTTATCTATGGAAAAACTTGGAATAGGTTCTAGTTGTTTGTAACTAGTTTTGTTGGCCATCTACAGGAAGCCAAGGACCATAGAAACTTTAATTGGATAATGACAGCACATCCTGCTACATCATCTTCTGGATTATCCTCAGTATTGTCCGAACAAATTGAGAAGCCCAAGGAAAGTAGAAATATGAAAGGAACAGTATCCCTCTCCCCGCAAGTCCCAGATGCTACACAGGGACCTGTGGCAATTTTTTGGGATATAGAGAACTGTCCGGTTCCTAGTAATGTACGGCCTGAGGATGTGGCTGGCAACGTCAGAATGGCTCTGCAGGTCCATCCTGTAATCAAGGGAGTGGTCACTATGTTTTCTGCCTATGGAGATTTTAATGCTTTTCCCAGGCGATTAAGAGAGGGCTGTCAGAGGACTGGTGTTAAACTCATAGATGTCCCTAATGGAAGGAAGGATGCAGCCGATAAGGCAATCTTGGTTGACATGTTTGTTTTTGCTCTTGACAATCCTCAACCATCATCCATTATGCTAATTTCAGGAGATGTTGATTTTTCTCCTGCCCTTCACATTCTTGGTCAACGAGGATACAATGTAATTCTTGTCATTCCTGCTAGAGTGAGTGTTTCATCTGCTTTATGTAGTGCAGGGAGCTTTGTCTGGGATTGGCCAAGTGTGGCCCGAGGTGAAGGCCTTTTCCCCCCTGTGAAGGCCTTAATTCCTCCTCGTGGAGGTGTGGCAGACGTTTCTGGGATGCTAATGGGTTGCCAGATGTATGAGAATTCAGATAAACAGAATGAAGAAGAAGCTACAGTGTGTAGAGGCCTCTCTCGAAGCAATTATAATGCAAGGAATTTCTCAATAATATCAGAGTCTCTAGCTGAATATAACGGCATTTTAATGTCTTTGCCATGTCATCCTGGGGGTATGCCGTCTCACTGTCTTCCATCTGGTTTAACTGAGGTTCCAGCTGTAGTTCCATCTTTATTTGGCCAGAGTGATGTAACGTCGGTTCCACCTGGGGATATAAATGGTTTGAAGGGACAGCTGGTGAAGTTGCTTGAATTATTTGGAGGTTGCTTGCCTCTTACACATATCCCCGTAGAGTACCAGAAATTTTATGGGAACCTGCTTTATACTTCAGAATATGAGGCTTGTAAATTTATGGATCTTCTGAAGAAGATGGCTGATGCTATATCTGTTGAGGGAAAAGGCCAAAGAAAGTTTGCTTACCTCCGTAACGGAAGAGCGGGACCAAGTACTTCTCCCTTGATTGTGGCAAAAAAGGATAGAAAAGGAAAAACAAGGCAATTAGTGAATGCTGATATTGTGACTACACCCGAATCTTCAGATGAGTTCTCAGATGATGAAAGATTAGTTATAGAACATGGGGGGTGTAAGAAATCTGATACAGCTGCATTAGTTGAACAAAGCCTCCAAAGGTTCAAGTATGAGATTCAAGAGATCCTTGTGAGCTACTTTTGTCGGATTCTTCTTAGTAAATTTGAGGCAATATATAAACTGCGGTACAAGAGGCCTTTGGACTATGAGAGCTTTGGAGTGACAGAACTTGAGCAGCTGCTCGAAAAGGTGAAAGATGTAGTGGTTATGCAAGAGGAGCCAGTCAGCAAGAGAAGGTTTCTGGTTGCTGTTGAGGGGTAGAGGAGCTGCTCATTCCGTTTTGTTGACAATTTACCATGTAAAGTTGAATTTCTGACTGTTGTTGGTGGCAAGAAGAGTTGATCCTTTACCATTACTTGACGACTTACTGTCTAAACTTGCCTAGAATTCTTCAATTGAGGTATGCATCGTTGCGACTCTGCTTGTCCTGTTTCTTGTTTCTCCCGAGCAGAGGGGGAGAAACACTGATTTTCTTTGTCTTTCTCAGCTTATATGATAATGTCAGAAGGTCCGCTGTAATGTGAAGTGGCTTTAACTGATGAACCATAATGGGGGGTAGAGGAGCTGCTCATTCCTTTTTGTTGACAATTTACCATGTAAAAGTGAAGTTTTCTGACTGTTGTTGGTGGCTAGAAGAGTTGATCCTTTACCATTACTTGACGATTTACTGTCTAAACTTGCCTAGAATTCTTTAATTGAGGTATGCATCGTTGCGACTCTATGCTTGTCCTGTTTCTTGTTTCTCCCGAGCAGGGGGGGAGAAAGACTGATTTTTGTCTTTCTCAGCTCATATGATAATGTCAGAAGGTCCGCTGTAATGTGAAGTGGCTTTAACTGATGAACCATAATGGGAGATCTTCCTGTACATTTATGGCTTACATGCAGTTACTGTTTGCATCTGAATACATGTTAGAATTATTCTACCATAGTGTTACCAAATAGTAAAGATGTGATATTAGAAGTTATTTGAGTTACTCTCAATCTTCGTATCTATAGATTAAAAAATTGTTAAGTATCATTCACTTATTCAAGAATTACAAGGGTCAACAATGTTAAAAAAAGTTTTTAACACATTATTTGTGTAAGATCTATTAGATGAGCCCCGAGTGTTGGGCGTTCTTAGGGCGTATAGTCAGGCGCTTAGGGCATAAGTCTTACAGAACTAAGCCCCACACTTGAGTCTCGGAGCGTCTTGCTAGAGCCCCACCCAAGGGCAAGCCCCGAGGCGAGTACCAACAGAGTTTTTTAAAACACTGGATCAGAAGAAGAAAATATTGGCTTGAACACAATGGACGATATAGCTTGCCTATAGTGGAAGCTATTCAAGTCTTTCCCAAGATCACAGAGGTTAGGTTGAAGTGTGTGATCATCTCAGCTAAAACTTAAAGCAAAGCTATAAGAGGGAGCACATTCTTTTTACTTAATTATATCTTCAACAAGCCTTTTTACGTGCAGGCCTGGTTCTTTTTCATGAGCCAAAGACATGAAAATTTCTCTTGCTTTTGGGCTTATGTTGCTCTGACTCTTCACTTTTGGTGCTGCACTCGTGTTGACACAATATTGGTGTGGGTTGGGATCCGTGCACAATCTGGTCAGCCGATTATGGGTATTGACCAAAAATCGATGAAGAAATTTCGGACAGTTTTTTCTTTTTCTGTAATCAAAACAAAAGCTAAATGAAATTGAAGACAATGGAACATCTTGTATATAGAAATTTCCGTCACTCCTTTTTCCTTTAATCTCATTAGAGGATTCTTTTCTTGATCAATATTTTCTCCTCAATATCTTATAATTTAGGTTTTGTAACTCTATTTTTTAGATATTTGAATTATTTTTAGCCGAATCCCCGCACTCATATCCATATTTGGATCCGTGTCTCCAAAATCTCAAAAAGTTTTAGATCATGAAGGATCTGACCTCTAGATCTGCACTCATATTGGACACCTGCACCTGAGTCTCAGCAACATAGCTTTTGGGTGGCGGAAGGGAGATAACGTCAGAATCCCAAAAGATGGAATTGGTAAAACCTCATAAATGTTTTGGTGTGCGGGAGAGAAGGGTGCAAATTAAGGTTTGAATTTGGAATAAGGTAACATTGACGGATATAAGGTACCGCTGGATGTCAAGTGAGATGCACTGACATCTGTTTTGCACTCTTGGATAACCTAAGAATACACACTTAAGAGCACAGGGGCTAACTTGTCTTTGGTGAAGTTATGGACATAGCCTCCAAAAGACATAAGGTGGGACTTAGAGAGAAAAACTAAGTTGAGTGAGGAAACAAACTAGGGTATGAGACTTGACTCTGAGTTGCAGAGGAAGGCATAAGATTAATAAAATAACAATATTTGCGAACTGCATTCCTCCATTCCTCAAATTGCAATGGAACATGTACAAGTAGGGTGTGAACAGTCTCAATGAGACGCCTATTTTTCCTCTCAAATAAAGTTAACTAGGATGTCCCAATCTGCAAACAACTCACATTCTAAAGTAGACAAGTGAGACAAATAAGATACCATTTTCTGAAGCTTTAATGAACTAGGATGTCCCAATCATCTATGTAATAGACCTAGTGAAGCAATAACATGATTAGCTATGTACAAAAGGCACACTTTCGACAATTTAGGAAGGCTGAGGTAATAAAATTCATGTCATCATGCTTGGAAACAATGATTCGCCCCGTACTACCTTCATGTATATAACAATTGTGTTTTTGTGGACAGTCACTGAGCAGTTAAGTGTTTGGGATAATGAAATATGAGACTACATGAAGAACTAAATTTAAAGTTAAAGTAGGAGCTAGGCTAACTTTACCTATTTCGTTGCCATAATTTGAGATGTATTGGTCAGTGTGACTATCAGAGGAGATGAGATTGAAACATAGTTGGTAAAAGATACTTATTACTAAAAATGTGATTATAACTTAGAAACACGTCAATTAGTGACCCAAGGAGAAAGAGTAGGAGATTGGGAGACACAAGCCATTCTATTACCTATATGGACGAAGTAAGCTATCTAGGAAGAATATGTTTTAGGTTATTGTACGAAAGGAATCCAACATGATCAGGAAAAGAGACCATCTGATCATTTGAAGTGTTGGATCTCATCTTCTTGCACCCAAATCTTCTGAAGGTTTGTGAAACTACACCAAGTCTATCAGAAAACTCGACCGGAAAAAGGTGAATCGTATTGTACCTCAAAAAATGGGATTTACCATAGGAATGTACTGAACTCTGAAGTTGTAGTCAACTTGATTAGTGCTGAATCTGTGGCAGAGTCGTAGAATGAGTCTGTTCAATGAAGATATGGTTGGAAAATCTTGATTTAAGTCTGTTCCACATTGGAGAAGATCCCAATCATCTCTGTTACTTGTCGGAGAAACATTTGGTCATTAAACATGGTGAAACTTCTTGGATGTTTACGGGACGGGAGGACGTTCCACAATCATAGATGTCTCGTATAAAATGACTAGAGAAGACGACACATGTCGACGCGTGCAAGAACATGTGTTGGATGGTAGTGCCTCCATTTTAATTTATTTGAACTTATTTAGCGCTTGGGCCTTTGTCCTCTCATCATGTTAAATGGCACACTTGAATCTGTTATTGATTCAAATCTGTTTCTTCCTTTGCAACAATTGACCAGAAAAATGAAAGAATTGGTGAGCCAAGAGTAATGTGTTACCAGCTTGCCTTGATCAGGATCTATTCAGTGTAGAATCAAACCCTTCTGTCAAGAGTTATAAGTAGTAAGGGAAAGAGAAACAAGATCGTTCGACTGATTCTTTAGAAATTCCTGCTAAACTTTGTAACTACAGTATCAGCTCACACTTGATGAGGCTATTCTTTACTGTATTTGGATTAGGCTTTCCTCTTAGTAGTACACCATAAGGTCTTGCCCTAACCTTGATAGAGTAATGAGAAAGGGGAGAAGTCAAATTAATTAGAAATCTTGTCGGGGCATATCCAACCATTTTTCCATTTTACTGTTTTTTTCTCTTCATTTTACAGTTCAATATCTTAATTTATGACTACTATGATAAGACTGTAGACATTTCATCTCTGAGCTAGGTAAGTTAGCCCTCGACGGGGAAAGCCGTTGCATGGTGGCCTAGTGTAGGCAGATCTGATATACTCAAAGTATGAGCTCTATTGTATTTTATTACTATGTGAAATACTTGGTAGTTTCTTCTAGAGGCTACTTCCTTTGTCTCATCTGATTATCTTTTCTATTATTGCTGTTCCAGCTTCAGGCACAGGCTCTGGATCATAGATGTCTGTCCAGTTAATAACTCCTCAATGGAGTCAGCGATCGCAGGCCAGTTTTGTAACGGTAAAATCACTCATTGCTTTTTTTAATTTGATTATAGTTTGAATGCATATTGGAGATGAAGTAGGCGTGCTTACCATGCTTCTGCTGAAGGTGTAATGTGAATAATAGTCTATGTTACATGGACTCAACTTTGGGTACATAACCATATGGATATGTAATGTTTTTGGCATGAAGTAACTATCGGCTATACCAATGTTGCTTACATTTGAAACCAGCACGTCGAGGCAATGAGGACCATATAACATAAAATATAGCTAACTTTAGACCATCTAAACTTGTTTTATATATGAGGTTAGAGGGTCTATCTGCAATCCATATCTAATAAGTTTAGAAGATCTGAACTAACTTTAAGTGCATGTGCACCAGTTATGAAGTGGAAATATGGTTGTATGAATATTTACAACATTAGAAATTTGCAACCACCTTAACATGACCTAGTTGGATATCAGTAATCCCAACTTAAGTAGTCATAAATCCCATATGATTTCTCATGGAATCCCAACAAGCTTCTTGGTAGGATTACTTTTTCCAGTGTAAAATCAGAGTCTAGTTTTTATCCCTTAGTATCTGGCATATAAGCTAGACAGAATTGGGCTAGTCTTGCCTGCTGTGCAGATATGTACTGTAAAGAATGTGCAAAACGATAGTCTTCTAATTAGGCTTCAGAAAGGACAATTATTATTGAGGAGCGTCTATCTAGTTTTTCACACGATTATGGGCTTCAGACGGATTATCTTTCTAGTTTATTGTGGTAACCTGGAGCTCCCTTCTTACTTCATATGAAACCTTTGCTCTCTTGCTCACCGATTACGGTGACACTTTTCTTGCCAAGAATATGTTGCATCTTGCTCATGGACTATCACTTGTCAGGTGAATTTTCAGACAACCATTCATTGATGCGCTTGACTATCTTTCCTTGTACTCTTCTCTATCCCCTCGTCCTTGGCAGGTAAATGCGAGAATCTGTAACTTCTCTTGTTTACACATGCATGGCACTTCGATGCTGCTTCATCAGACTGGTATTTACTTGGATGAGATTTGGTTTCCGGCATTTGATATTTGCAGCACTCATTGGGAAGATGCTCAGGATGTAATGATGGTTTCCTCATCATCTCATCAATTATGAGAAGAGAAAGAGAGAGATCAATGATCCAAAAGGATTTGTTGATTGTTGTATTCTTACTAGATCTTGAAATCTATCCTCGAGCGTTATATCAAGTCAGTTCGCAGAGCTGGATCGCTGTTGAAATGCTGTTTATGTGACGGGGGACTCGTGGAGGTGCTTCTTTGGTACTGTCAGCAATCTCTTTATTGCAGATACTGAAAATTGAAATTTATTCTGTGTAACTGGTGCAATTATTTACTTCAACAATCAGGCTACAACATGATTTTTGAGGGGCTAGAATATCCAATCTTTCTGGTTCAATTCCTGGTTTGAATATCAGATTAAGGATATTTTTTTTTAGCACTAACACTCAAATCTGAAAGAATGTTCACCGTGAGAATGAAGAATAAAGGAACACAAGTTGGTGTAATTTGATGTTGTATCACTTGTCCTTATTATATATTGTATCAATTGTTATTATAAAATAAAAGATAATGTATTAAATCAAAAGAACAATGAGAGAGACAAAGAATAGTAGAAGTAGTAGTCCATATTATTTTCTTCTTAACCATTGGCTATTTATGGGCCCTATACGTGAAGCAGATTATGACATTCACAAGCCATTTATTTTCTGCACAAGTCATCCACATTCCTTCCATGAAAATCCCACAAACCATTCACACTCCCAACATGGCAATTCCACAAACTATCTATACACCTATAGCGGTTATTCACAATTTCAAACACTCCCTCTTTGATGTTCATATCTTGCTTAATAATATGCCTCATTAAAATTTAACTAGAGAGGGAAAAACATTTAGAAAGAGTACATATATCTTTAAATATGCATTTGCTTTTTGCTTCATTAAAAATATTGCTAGGAAAATTCAGTAGGACAACATCTAGACAAACGAAAATAAGTGCAACACGTATTTACCCTCTTCCCCCCTGAAAAAGACCAAAATTCAGTTGGTGAATTCTTCACATTCCAATCTTATGTACCATCTTTTCAAGAGTTGAAGTTGATAAAGATTTGGTGAACAAGTTTGCTGGATTATCACTTGTACGAATTTGTTGTATATCAATATCATTATTCTTTTGGAGACCATGTGTGAAGAATACTTTTGATAAAATGTGCTTTGTTCTATCTCTTTTTAAAGCCTCCTTTTAAGCATGCAACATTGTCTTCAATAACACTGCGGGTACCTTTATATCACACTCCAGGCCACACTTTTTTTTGATAAAATGTCTCAACCATAACAATCTTGACTAGCTTCATGTATAACTATTTCCTCAATATGATTTGAAGAATTAACAACTATGGATTATTTCATAGATCGCTATGATATAGTAGTACCTCCGTATGCGAATAAATAATTTGTTTGAGATCGAGTTGTATCTAGTTCAGATAAATAACATGCATTTGCATGATCAAGATCTAAACTATCTTTCTTTAGTATAAAACGTACTCATATCATTGGTCCCCTTTAAGTATTGCAATATATGTTTAGCATTGTTCCAATGTCTTCGTATAGGGAAATAACTATATCTTGCTAACAGATTAAGAGAAAATTCTTAGTCAGATCCCATAGCATTAGCAAGATACATTGCACCAATTGCACTAAAATACGACACTTCAGAACCAGAAGGTTCCCCATTCTCTCATTAAGATCGAAACAAATTTTTACTCACTTCAAGTAATCGAACAATCGTTGGAATACCTAATGGATGAGACTTTTCCATGTAAAATCGTTTCAAATTTTCTCATTATAGAAAAATTGATGGATGAAAACCTCGCAGACCAAGACAAAGGTTTGTCTTCTATGATCTTTCATCTCATTTTTTTAGATATTTAATTGACTTTTGAACCTCTGTTGGAGTTCTTATGAGATTTATGTCATCAATATAAACAACAAGTATAACTAACTCTAACATTGGTTTCTTAATTAAATACAAGGAGAATGAGATTGGCATTATTTATATAACCTTCTTTTATCAAGTACTCAATAAGGCGATTATATCACATGCACCGTGATTGTTTTAAACCATATAATGATTTTTTTAAATCTAGTTGAGTATATTGTCTGAAATTTTGGAATATATGCTTCAGGATTTTAAATCCTTTCTTAGATTTTCACAGAAATTTCATTATCAAGTAAACCGTAAAGATAAGTTGTAACTACGTTCACCAAATGTATTTCAAGAGTTTCATGGATAGCTAAATTGATTAGATATTGAAAAGTTATCGAATCCATCACTGGTTAATGTGTTTCCTCATAGTCCATACTCGGTCCTTGAGAGAATCTTTGTGCAACAAGGCATTTCTTGTATCTTTTAGTTCAATTTCTCTCATTCTTTTCGCACAAAGACTCATTAATATCCAATTGATTTTACATCATCAGGTGGTTGGACTACTGGTCCAAAAACCTCACGTTTAACAAGTGAACTCAATTTTAATTGAATTCATTTTTGTCAATCACATCTTCATCGAAATTCTTCAAAATATAGAGATCAAGATCCTCACTGTCTTACATAATGTTAACTGCAATTTTATATGAAAAAACATTATCCATCGTAATTTTTGATCAATTGAGTTTTATCTCATTATAAATAAAGCTTATTGACAGTTCTTCATTCACTTGAGACTCAGGTTCATTGATTCATTCAAAAATATTATAATTAATTGGATTTTGAATATCTTTGTGAGATAGCTTTGTGGTGTCATTTTTATGATATTTTCTAAGATTTTTATCCTTCGACCTAATGTGCCACACTTCAAGCGTGTATGAGATTCAGAAGCTATGACACCCGTGATGGTCCTGTTGGAATATCAATTCAAATAGATACATTCTTTATAAGAATATGTGACTTAGTTATCCTTTCAAATCAGTAAATGTGTATATCATTTTATTTGCTATTTTCTACAAATGGAATTCACACATAGGGGAATGTGGATCAAAATGAGATAATGATAAAACTTTCTATGCAATTCTCTTTTAAGTTTCTTTATCTCTCCTCAAATAGCGGAACTTTTTTTTTTCATTAAATAAATAATTTACATATCGTACAGTGAATAAATCTCCGGGTCAATGATTCAATGTAACGAACTATAAAGAGTGAATCAAACCTAACATATAATCTTAACCTCATTTAGAGGCTCATGCGTTGTAGTGGTGCTACTGGCACGTATACAACACATTCATAAGTTCGTAGATGAGAAATATTTAGTTCATGACCAAATACTATTTGTGTGACATAGAGTATTTATTATAATGAGTCAGTTGGAGATAAATATGTGATGCTGCATATAAGATAACATGATCCCAAACGATAGTGGACAACTTTGTTTTCAAAAGTAACATTCTTGCTATCAGTTTTAGGCACTTAATAAATGACTCAACGAGGCTATTTTGAGTATGAACACGAGCTAAAAGATGTCTAACTTTAATTCCAACTAATAAACAATCATCATCAATAGTTTGTGATGTTAATTTCCAACATTATCAAGGTGAATTAATTAATACGATAATCTTAAAATTGTGCTCTTAAACGCATCATTTGTACCAATAACTTCACAAACAACATGTTGCAAGACGATATGAGGCACACATGAGACCATCTTGAAGATACATCTGGGAACCTAAAATATCTAAAGAATCTGCTAGATGGGTGAATAGGTCCACATATATTCTCATGTACACATATGAAAAAGTTGGGGGATTCAATGTTAAACTTCATTGGTGATGGTCAAGTAATCAATTTGCCTTGACAATAAGCAACACACAAAAATTCATCACTTGAAATGTCCCATTTCTGGTGAAACTGCTTTTAACAATTAAATGACTATTTTCCCTTTCTCTTAGTGTTTCATGCTTAATTTATGTTGTGAGAGTGGTTAACATGGTCCCTATTGCGATCAGAATTGATTTTAGTCCGTTTTAGTTGAATTATATTGATATAATGTACTTTGATTAATATTTATAAATTCTAGCACCGAATAGAGATTTCGTCAGTTCCTCCGAAACGTCAAGTTTAAGATAGAAAGGTGCTTGGTAAGGTATTTTAGGCCTTAAGCTGAGTTTTGGGCATTTGGGTGAGAAGCTGCATTTTGAACCTAAAGAGTGGTTTGAGAGGGTAATTTTATAATTTGACGATTCCATTGAGTCTGAGATGTCAAATTTAATGGTGTAGCATATTCAATTAATTTTTATTTTTTTATCGGATTCTCAACGATTTCTGAGGGTCCATTTGAGAAATTTTTCTTTAGTTTAAGCCCTATTTTGGGTACAGGTCATTTAAACCTTCACGATCGCGGACCGTAGGCTCGCGATCACATTATATCTTCTCTATGACCTTCATAATCACGACCCTTAGGCTCGCGATCACGATAATTCCCTCCCTTAACCTTTGTGGTCCCGATATGAAACCTTCATGTCTATCGCGACCACAAGAATTATTGACCTGCGATAATAATTTTTCACCTGGACAAGACCTAAATTTGGGATTTTTCCTTTTTTCTCTAATTTCATTTTCACTCAATTTGATCTTAGGATAGACAATTCTTAGAAAGTTTTTCTTGGTAAAGTTCGTGTGAGTAAGTTCCTCTATTAACTCCTTATCTTTTTCTTTAATTTTAATAATTCGAAACACCTTTAAATCTTGATTTCATTGTGGGTTTTGAGGGTTTTCCCCGTAAGTGAAAAAATAGCATTTTCATGGATATGAGCTCGTCTCTTGATTGATTTTAATGGGGTTTTCAACCACAAGTTCCTCTTTGATTGTAGATTGTGCTTTTCAAATAAAAATATGATTTTACCTCTCAATTTTTGAAGTGAATTTTAGATTATTATACCTTCGGTTTCCAATCTTATTATCATGGGTATATTGGACTCCTTTTGATGAATCATTTCCATTCTTGATGGTTGGGGATCATTTGGTAGAGAGAGTGCTCCAATAAAGTTTTTCAGGTGATGTTTCAGCTTTCGAGGTAGGTTCGCTATCCCTTTTTTAGATTGAGATGAGTAGTTAATCTTTCTTAAGAAGTCAATTATGAAATGAGTTGGAGTATGAATTTTAGATGTTGGGAAGTGTTGACTTTCTTGTTTAGCCCGTGTAAGGCCTATTTGTGATACTTAGCATGTGTAGAGGTCTCATGTGACACCTTAATTATTGCTGTAGAAAATTTATGATATTTGGGAACTAACCCGAGTGAGGGGTAGTGTGGCCTATTTTTATATTTGACATTAAGATTCCCGGATTTCGAATTGATATTTGGTCATCTTAAACTCAAAGAAGTGCTTTCTAAATGGTAAAGATTGTTTTAAAATCATTTTTTCTACTATCCCTATCACATGAGGATGTGCTCATGACTTATTGAGTTTGGAGATTTTATGTTATTCAAATTCTCGATAATTGATTATGCCTTGTGTTGTATATGTTGTGATGCATTTATCCACATTCAACATTCATGATTCACGTGTGTATGAAGAAGTGGATAAATATTATTTCGCAGAAATAAAATGAGACATATTATATTAATCCTTGACCACAACCTAGGTGGCAAGTTGATAAGATATAGAGATTTTGAGATTTGCATATGGTTGCGAGTACGCATGGGTCTTTTTATGGAAGCTAAATCTTGATGAGGTATATATAATAGGTTGTGCGGCGACCATGATCCCATCACATCATCTCGTTACATTGCATTGGTGAGTCTTTCATATTTTGTAACTTGCTTATCTATTGATATAAGTATTATTTGTAGCCTTATATGTTTACCTTATTCGTGTCATTACTATATAGATTGATAGTATCTACGTCGGAATATGACTTTTATGCATGTAGGTGGAAGTATTTCATAGTTTATTTCTTGAGTCTGATTAGATCCTTATATTCAATCAGTATATCCTACTAAGTACATGAAGATTGTACTCACCCCTACTTCAATTATCTTCTTGATATAGATTCTACTCAGAGTGATCTTCGTAGAAGCTGATTAGTAGCGTTTTCTTCTCATTTGGAGTTGTGGTGAGATCCTGCTTTTTGAACCGCCATTAGTCTCTATGTATCATTTACAATTTTTAATTTCTTTTCAAAGACTTGAGATGTATCCTAGATTCTAGAAATGTATTAGATGTTTTTTATGCTTATGAAACCGAGTTTTGAGAACTTTTTTGTTATTTTTCCTTCTCTTCAATTGTAGCTTGACTTCCTTTTGGAACTCTTATATGTGTTATTTTATTTAAGTTACACACCGTTTGTGGTTCTTAGGGTGTGTGTCATCATAACCTTGAGTTTTAGATAGTGACACATTAGTATTAGAGCATTAGATTCACAGATTTCATAAGTTGAAGAGCAGGGTGACTAGTAAAGTCTTGTGGATCAATACATACATGTTCATACTTATCTCTAAGAGGATACATTATGGCTAGTATAAGAAATTCCTTTTGTTCGAATTATTCATACCATGTGTTTCATACAATTAATCTTTTCTCTCTATGAAGATGGCGAGGAACCTTAGAGGGTGAGGCTATACCTGTTGCCTTAGCCTAGTCTATGGGTGAATTAAGGAGATCAGTGGAGTTAGGGGTCATGGTCGAGTGAGAAGGGCATCACTTGCTCGAGGATAAGCTAGGGAGGGATAACCTAAGTCCGTATATGAGCATGATGATTTATTGAGTAGTAGATTGAGGTGAGAGCTTCCCGACACCAGTTTGATGCTTCAGGAGTTAATCGTTAGGTTATTGGCTATACTAAAGAGTGCACTTATTCTGGTATTCTTTCGGGTACTATAGGTTCTCCAATTACACTTGGTGTTGCAGCACTTGTTCAGGGGCCTTGTGAGGGATTTAAGACTCTTGATTCCTCTTCAGTACCTTCTATGGAACCTTCAATATTCACAACTCCACTTGTTTCTACTAGTACAACCATGTCGATTGCCAAGAAGAAGAGCTTTGAGAGATTTATTAGATTGGTAGTTCCCAGGTTTAACAGTATTTACTAAAGAGAGAAGGTTTATGATTTCTTGACTAAGTGCTAATAAAAAATTTTCAAACTAGGTATCTTAGAGACACTTGGGGTGTCTTACATCTCTTATTTGTTTTCTAGAGTAGCTAAGGAGCGGTGGAGATCAGTTCTTGATTATAGGATCGTTGGTTCTTCTATTTTGGGTTGGGAGCTATTTACTTAAGTGTTCCTTGAGCGGTTTTTGCCATATAAACTTCGTGATAACACAAGGAAAAGTTTGAAGGGCTCCTTATAATTTTATGAGTACGGCGCTCATTTTCATAATTGTCTCGTTATGCCATGTCGAGATCCCTACAGAATTTGAGCAGATCCATAAGTTGGTAAAGGGTTCCACCAGTTCTCTTAAAAAAATCACAACCTATTTGTGTTATTAGGTGGTACGTTACAGAGTATTATTGATCATGCTAGGATGATTGAGAGTATTCGACATGCTAGACATGGTAGCGGCACCAAGAGGTTTCATCTCCAAGTTAGTTCAATGATCATTCATCTAAAGGTAGAGATTTTTTTGGGCCAGGGCACACAGAGTTATCAGGGTAGACCAGTACATGGATATATTAAGTGTACATATGGTGTTGGTGACCCAAGCCTAGTCAGACTGGTCAGGGCATACATAGTGGATCTTAAGGTCAGAGAGGGCGTACAAACTCTTTTGGTTACTCTCAGCGAGGTTCAAGTTCTCATAGTTGTTTTGTTTGTGAGGAGTTCGGACACAAGACAAAGGTTTGTCCTAGACGTCCTTATTTTGTTGTATAGTTAGGGTCACATGCTACTCCTTCTACGCCAGCTTCAGTGGTACGATATACTTTAGAAGGTGCTAGAGGTTGTACTAAGGATACCAAGGGTGGATCTCAGAGAGCTCGAGATAGTGCTTGTGGTGCCTCTTAGTCTAGTGGTAATTTGTAGACAATTCTATGCTATACCAAGTATATCCAAGGCAGAGGCCTCATATGTAGTGATAATAGGTAATGTCTTAGTATGTCATCCCTATACTACATTATTAATTGATCCTGGGTCGACCTGATTAAATGTATCTACTTATTTTTTTTGTGGGTATTGATCATGTCTGTGAGTCCCTTGTTGGCCTATCAGTGACTCTTACCTTGGTAGGCGATTACTTAGTGGTGGATCGGATTTATCGGGGGTGTGTAATGACATTTTCTTACAGTGAGATGACTTAGGAAGACTTGATTTTACTGATATGCCTGATTTTGATATGATATTGGATATGGATTAGCTATCTTCCTATCATGCGATCCTTGATTGTTATGCTAAGACTGTGCCTTAGCTTACCCCGACTTACCTCGATTAGTGTAGAAGGTTGCTTCAAATTCATATCTGAAGGGAGTGATATCTTTTGTTCATGCCCATTGTATGATAGAGAAGGTTTTTTATCTTATTTGACCCATATTCGTTATCTTACCAGGGATCTGTCCCCTTTAATGACCACAAGAGACGCAAGAGAGTTCATGGATGTCTTTCCTACCGACTTACATGTTTCTCTCCGCACCATGTTATCAATTTCGTAATTGACTTGGAGCTGGTCACTAAGGCCATTTCCATCTCTCCTTACAGGATTGCCTCGACAGAGTTAAAGAAATTGAAGGCTCAATTGGAAGACTAATTGCATAAAAGATTTATTCAGCCTAGTATTTTTCCATGGGGTGTACCAGTCTAATTTGTGGAATGATGAGTTAAAGGCCAACTTTCAAAAGCTAAGGAGTTATTGTCCTTAGCACTTATCTTAGCATTATTCAGAAGGGTATGACATTTATGGTATTCAGTGATACTTCGAGTGTTGGTCTATGTGGTGTATTGATGCAAAATGAGAGATTCATAATGTATGTTTGTCGACAATTGAAGGTGCATTGGAATAACTACAAACACAAATATATACTTGTCAAACAAACAAATATGCATACACAATTGGAAATGAAATGAGAGTATAACTGATAACTTGGAAGCAAAATTCACTTTAGCACTTTAATTTTAAGGGTAATTATTTACCCTCCTAATATTTTTCAAGTGAATTAAAATACACCAAAATCGCTGACATGACAAGTAAAAAAAAATAAAAATAAAGCGCGTAAAGACTAAAATTAAAGGAAAAAAATAAGTGGACCCCAAGTATTTTCATTTTATCCAATAATCCTTTTCTTCTTCATCTTTTTCATACCCTACCACCCGCAACTTTTAGTGCCACCACCTCCACCCCCACCCCCACCCCCACCTCCCGTCCCTTCATCTTCCTCACACCCAATCCACCCCTCCCGCCCTCAACCACCACTTGCACTACAATTTATTCTTCTTCGACCCCCCCCCCCCAACGAACCCCCACTCCTACCCTCTTTATTTCTCTTCGAATCTCGGTGCTTCACACTTTTCTTCTTCTTCTTTGTTGAACTTTTCATATTTTTTCTCCTTCTTCAAGACGCCCCATCCCAGCCTCATTTCTTTATCAATAAATCCGAAAAATGTGATGAACAAAGGAAAATAGGAAGCCATCAATTTGTTCTTGCTTCAAATTAAATTAGTCCTTATGGCAAGGTTTGAATTTGATGAACTTGAAGCTCCTTTCAATGAAACTCTACAAATTTTTCATTTCAAATCACATTTTTAGTTGTTAATATTTATTTAATTATGTGTCTTAAAAATTGAGTGTTTTTGTGAGAATGATTTTGAGATTTTGAATCTCTTTCAACTGATTTTTTTTTTGAGATTATTTTTATTATAATCATGTATTAATTCTTATTTTTTTGAGATCTTTTCTACTTTCTAAAATTGTGAGTAAATAAAAAGAAACAAAAAAGAATTAAACATCAAAATTTAAATATGCTTAATGTGGTGTTGATATGGCAATGCCATAACGCTGATGTAGCAATGACATGGCGCTGACGTATCAACGACATAGCGCGTGTGAAATGCACTTGTCATTGTGAGTTATAATATTAGAATGTATTTTAATTCAGTTGAAAAGAAATTTAGGAGGAGGAAGATAAATAATTACACGCAAAATTAAAATGCTAAAGTAAGTTTCCAGTCAATTCAAGGAAAATTTTATGTATTATCTCTATAAATAAATATTCATCATACAAATATGTACGAATATGATTGATACATATACAAATGAATGCTCAGCAAATAAATACTCATACACATTCAAAGATGAAACACGTGTTAAACTGATAGGCATACAAATAAATACTCATCAAACAATTACACATGTACATTCAAAAATAGAATACGAGTATAACTAATATAATTACAAATGAATACTCATAAAAAAATCACATACACATTTGAAAATGGAACATAAGTATTACTGATACAAATAACGTTTAAGTCATCTACAATTCCTTAAAGTTGTCTGTATATTTCACTTAGACATCTCAACTAGGCTAGCATCAATTGAATATTTAAATTGTTCAAAATATATACCTATTAAACACAAATAATGATATGACAGAAAACATATTTTTTGCTTTCGTTTGGCGTATGAAGATATCTAAAATCATATTTTTTATTTTTAAAAAAAAATCACTTTTTTTTCTTCCATTGATTCTTAAAATTGTAAATGCTTAAAAGATTTTTCAAATATTTTTGAAAACAATAATTTCTTATCGCAAAAAGAAAAGGCCATCCACCCCACTTTCGATCGTCTTGTTCACCTCAACTAGGTTTTCAACGCCAACTGTATTATTGAATCTTTAAAAACGAAAAAAGAAAAAGATTTTTGGACATTGAAGTAAAAAATTAGCCGATAGTTTCATTTTCGGCCACCTTCAAACAAACATCACCACTCAAAATGAAAATGTAAACCCATGCAACTTATAAAAAATAATATCAAAGAATTTGATAAAATTAACTTGAGTCCTCTTAATTTTAATTTTGCAATCAATTTTGAAATGATTATCCGTCAACAAACTCCATCTTCATCACTCTTGTATGCATCTCTTTTTATATATTTCTTTTACGTATTAGGTATGAGATTTTTTTTTTAAAAAAAAGTTGAATTAGTAAATAATTTGATAAATATTTAGTTTTGTGGTTTAGGAAATGAAATGTTGAATGGAAGAAGATGAAGAAGGTGCTGTGGGGTAGCATGGGGTTAGATAGTATGTCTTATATTTTCAGTATTTTTATATATAAGAAAAAGAGATTGAAAATGTATTTGACACAAATTTTGTTTCTAAAAATTTAAAAATTAATTTTTGGGGCCCACTTGCAACATGTCTTTCGTAAGTATTTTGTCATGTCATCGAGAGTGTATTTTACAGACTTAACATATTTTGCTTATTATCGAAAATGTCTTAATAGGAACAAAGTTTAGATAGATAAAAGTGTTCAATAGATAATAATTCAGTTGAAATGTCTAAGTGAATTATGTGAATAATTTTAAAGGGCTGCTATTACTTAATACTACAAATAAATAGTCATCAAACAAACAGGCATACACATTTGGAAAGGGAAGAAACAACTTGTATTTATTTATATCCATTCTAAATAAAAATGAAAGTAACAACTTCTATTCATTTTAAATATGAAAACAATATACTGAGTGTATTTGACCATTTTGTTTGAAATTGAAATAGATGGTCAATTGAATATTGTGCCATCACAACCTTTAGCATCGTCTAGTTTCAATAAGCAACTAGTGTTCAGAATAATCACACAATTGATCAAATCACACACAACTGACACACATACTTCTACAAGCACTAATGCTTGTTCATCATATGTATCATTTATACTTATATCATATAGTCCCCACTCCTTCCATTTGAAGGTTTTTTAACCTTAATGAATACAGTTATACATAATGGATACTTTTTTTTTATTTTTTGGATCTTTCTTCAATGAGGCATATATTCTTTCTCATATATTGTTACATATTTTAGAGATGCATCAATACTATACAATTGCATCTCAAATCTATAACATTTCATTTACTAATTTCCTCAACTAAATTATCTATATGTTGCTTATATCCTTTGATATAATTGTCTCTATCGTATATCCAACATAACAAATGTATTAATTCTTTCCAACTTTTCAAGTGCATGTCGGAAATTTGATACTTTTCATTGTTATAATTAATACCTTTTTACATAGAAATTTCTATTAAACACACTAATATATCCATTACAAATCTACCCGTTCAATATAAAATCACAAATCCCTAAATTTCTACCCCAATAAAATTTGTATCTCAATCAAAATTGGTATGGACGGATGAATAACTAACAATTGTTGAATATTTTACAACAAATTATACATAACAATGTAACAATATAGAATCATAATTCATACACGAAATTGATTATCGAGATAACACCTTATCATTGGTGAGTTGTGTCAGAGAAACATCTTATTGATGCGTGTTGAAGAATAATAATGAATTAACAAATTTGTGTTTCAGTTTGCTGCTCGGATCGATGTGTTATTTAGAGAGAACGGCGTGCTATTATGAAATGGAAAGAGTTCAAGGGTAATTGTAATTAGTTTAACATATTGAATAAAGATTTCTTCCGAGTTTTACTTTAATTAGTTAGTTTGTATTTGTATTTTTTTCTTAGCAACAATAAAAGAATACATTTCATAACAACCAAAGTGTTAGCTATATATTGTACTAGATGGGGGAGGCCCGTGGCAAGCACGGGCCCAATAGTCAAAATATCAATATTAATGAATCATTGATGATAGTTGTTGCAGAAGATGGATAATGTGATATGTTATATACTATTAGAGATATTCAAAATATATGTATATTGGACATCAAGATGATTCATATTAGCTAAGATAATAAAATCAAAATATTTTTTTGACATATGAGATCAACATGTGATTGTTTATCATATCATATGTAGAGGATGCTGCTGTTCATTTTTAGTTGCTGATCTTCTTCATCATTCCCAAAATCATAGCATAGGGAGTTGTTAGGGGTTCCTGAGAAAATTGTTAGTGTTAGTAAATTTAGAAAGTTGAGTTGTTACTGATAAAAGTGAAACCGTTCGAAAAGTATATATGACAAAAAAATGTGGGATATAATATTACCAACAAAGCTAAATAACGAAGGCTTCACAAAAAGTTAACTGATTCATTCCTTGACAAAAAGTTAACTGATTCATTTCATTCTCCCTATTGAGCAAACTTGAATCGACTGAGAATCCAAAAACTTCATTAAGCAAAAGTCACAAAATCAAGTGAGGAAGTTCCTGTAATTAAACAAATTAAGGTATGTTAAAAAGTGAAAATACAATATTCAAATTTATATCAGCTGGATGTTGTCATTGTCTAGTACGTAAATAGGCAATAACACATGAGATAATTGGCTGAAATAAAGTCAGGATCGTTAGCAATACATAAGTCGATTATACTATAACAAAAGAAATCATTTGCAAGTATGTAGAGGAAAACAACTGAACATAGTATTTTACTAAAATGAGGGCTTTCTTAAAGTAAATCTATATAGAACACAATAGTCAACATTTATGACTATATAATCATATCATATATTATTATAAGCATGAAACTCTAAAGTGTAATGTTGAATTACTATTTTGCCCCTATACTAAATTAAAAAGTAATAAAATATCTAATTAATTAAATATTAAATATGCTTAACTCTAAAGTGAAAAGTTGAATTACCATTTTGACCTTGTACTAAATTGAAATTTGATTAATTATTTAACATTTAATTAGTTAATTTAAATATTAAATTGTCTCATTTTAATAATAAAAATATTAATAACTTTTGTACTTCCTTAGATTGATTTCTAATTAAAATATCTAATTTAATAATATTTATCATTTATTATCTATATGTATATTTAATTTAATCTCCATCATATCATATAATAAGCATCATAATAATAATAATAATAATAATATATAATAATAATATACTAAACGTGGAAGGAATATTAGGCAAAAATTAGATTACATTTTGTCCCTATATCATATAAAAATATTAATCGTCTAATAATTGTTAACTAAATATTAAATAGTAAATTTTAATTACTATAAAGGAGGATTAAACATTAAGCAATATCAAATTTATCAAATTCTTCCGGTTACAATTTATTTATGTTGATGGTTAATTAATATTAAATTGTTAGAAACAATTATTATCAAGAAGACAAAAAGACTTCTAATGATATTGTTCAATGAATTAAAGGTGAAGACTAAAGGTTACAAAATTAATTAGAAAACTGATAGGTCTCTTTTATTTTTTCCTTTCATCTCCCCTCACCTAAAATTTTCCTATTTAAAGTCACCTAAAAATGAAAATTAACTTATAAATCTCATCTGATCTTCTTACTAAAGTATGTTAATATGTCAGTTTTTGAAAGTTATTTTCATAATTGTTTTAAATGTTCTTTTATAATGTTTCTCTTTTTATTCATTTTAAGTTAAATATGTTCTCTATTTATATAAAGAAGTTTATGTTTAAATAATTAAATAGATGTTACTTATTTGGACATTATAAAATTATTGGTGTAGAACATGTACAATACTATATATGTACCATTTACAAATTATTGATTGTAGTACAAAATTTATATTAAAAATTTTAAAATAAACGTGCAACGCACGTTCTGAATACTAGTATTATTATAAGCATGAAGCTCAAAACATAAAAGTTGAATTACCATTTTATCCCTCTAATAAATTAAATTTTTTATAATTTTCATATATATAATCTTCTTATTCTCATTCCATAATCTTGACCTTTCAAATTTCTAACATAAATGTAAATAAAATAAAAATTAGTAATTATTCCTTATAGAGAAGAAATTAAAGTAGATTTATGTATCTTTAAAATTAAATTTCATCTCTATCTTTTTTATATTTATTTTAACAATAATTCATGTGACTTTTCATATTTCCATAATTTTGTTTTATAAATTTAACTTTTTGAAGGAAATTTTTCATTTACCACTCCTGCAATTCTTGTGTGTAGGAACTCTAAACATGTGAAATAATGTCACAATTTGAGGTGAAAGTTGTGAGATTCCCTTCAGCAGTCACGAGAATAGACAAGAATTCAAATTACTGAAGATCGGAGCTTGGTGTGTTAGTTCTATACTTATTTGTAGTAAGAATTATAATAAGACTTTTTTGTCTCTCTTCATATAGTTGAATTCTTGATTTATTAGCAAGTTGCTCTAAATTCATATTTGTATTTTGTATGCTCAAATATTCAGTTTTACTATAGAGACAAAAATAAAATGAAATGTCTAATTATCTTTCTCATTTGTACCTTTTCTTTTTTTCTTTTTGCTTCGTACTTATAATTTTACATATACATTAATTTTCATCTTTAAGAATGAATTTGATAAAATAGGATGTTTATTCTTTTCTTTTCTTTTTATGGAAAAAAAAGGTGAAACATATAATATTAGAATAATGTTGGATAAGTTATGTATGAAGAGAAAATTAAATTTTATATAAAAATAGTAGTTATTCATAAATATTCTGATTTTCAAAATATAAATAATAAGACTTTTTACATCATAGTTTTAAATATTTATAGTTAACTAATTAGTTTAAAGTGTTTGTGGATTAAAATTTAATACAATACTTTAAACACATTCATTATAATTATCAGGAGATTCAAAATGCAAAATAAAAAAGTTGAAAGGTTTTGTTTTCCTTTTACTCAAAGTTAATCTTACTAACATTATTCTACCAATAAAACGGAACTATCGAGAAATTTAATTTAGATAGTTGTTATTTTTCCTTTTTGCTTTGAAAACTTATTTTTTGAATTATAAACGAAGTTTATTTTATTAATTTCTCATATTATTATCTCGATGCATTTACTTGGAGGTCAGAAAATTGGAGTGTCACAATAAGTAGTAAAATAAAGTAAGAAATCTCAATTAGACATATTTTATTATTTAGTAATATTATCTTTTAAGAAATAATACGCTCATGGGATACACGCGCAAAGCGCGTGCTCGGAAACTAGTATATACAAATATTGACCATCTTACTTCTGTCAAGGTTTGACAGGAATGAAAAATTGTGTTGTTTTCCATTATCTGTAAGCACCATATTTGACACAAACATAGCAAAGTTTTATACAGTGGTGAACAAAAAATATTACGACAGAAGGATATAAGATGGTTTAGCAGAAGTACGCTTACATCCACAACAAGATAAAATACATTAACAAAAGCTGATATATTGTCAAATACTCAATGAACTGTAATTATTGAGAAATATTATCTACCATGTCTCCTACATCAAAACATTTTTATTTTTGAATTTATGCATTGGTATAACACTACATTAATTTTTACAATTTGAATAGAACTTCCCAATAGCATAAGTAATAAATCATTGCTATCAATAACATAAAGATTATACAATACAAATTGAGTTATTGAACTTTAACAAAAACAACTTATATGATGTTTAAAATATCTTCATTCACTCATAGCGTCTTTGCAAGGTATATGTTCGATGTTTGTCTTCATGGCAAAAGCGGCAAACATAAGAGATCCTCTAATAACTCTACTGTACATTTTAAAGAAAAAAGTAATGACATGACAACATAGTAATGATAATAAAAGAATATAAGTGTTAACAAACATCAAGTGGGTCGTGAGTCACAAAACAATCCTTCTTATTATGTCCTCGCCCTCTCTCGTCTTCTCTATTTCTTTTTGAAAATTCACTTAATAAGTCAACTTCCACTTTCCGTGCGTGCACAGTTTGGTCTTAATTGGATTAACCAAATATAATCGCCACAAAGTTATGTGTGAATGTATTTTGCCAAGTGATTCTAGATAACAGGGTAGTACAACTATAATAAGTTATCGAAATTTAGAGACTCTGAAATGATTTTTGCTTTGATTAAAATTTAACATTGCATATCTATGTTGATTGGTAAGTTCTAAGGAAGTTCCAATCTTGTCTTTTTTTTTTTTTACTATTCTTAATTCGTTTGTGACAATGAGTGATATTTGAAAATGATTCACCGAACATGTATGAGGAAGAGAAAACTGTCATTACCTTTTCTCCTTGCTGCTTGAAATTCTGTTCAAGGTTTCACTGTAGGAACACGAATAAATCCAAGGAAAAATAAATCGACTTTGCACAAAGAGGTGATCGGCATCAGCAAGTCCAACAATGATTCAACGTTGCATAAAGAGGTGGTAGGCATCAGCTAGTCCGGCAAGATACATTCTCTTGCAGCAGTAGTAGGGAAAGAGCAGTTGTTGTTAGACGCCCAATGGTTTCTTCAACTTCAAACACCCAACAGTGATGAAAGAACACTATAAATCTCTACTTCGCGCACACATAACACTAATGGAAGACATTTTAGCCACCTAGTTACTTGAAATAAGAGCACCAAAAATTGTCACATACGACAACCTTCTCAGAGATTTTTCATTGAAGGATGAGATTAGGATATATCAAGCTGATGGAAAAAAGGAGAAAGAAGAAGGTTGAGGACTGAGACAGCAATTTGTTTGCCGATTTTCACTTGTTATTGCACTGTACTCCTTTTGCAAGATCAGCTCTTAAATGAGAAAAATCAAATGATGAAGGGTGAAATGAAATATCGAATTGAATCACTGAAGCCTCAGGACTAAGACGAATAGATATGATTGACGAAATGAGGTCTTCCCCCTTACCTTAGTCAGACTGGCATGGAGCTCACTTGAGGAATAAGGAAGATGAAAGAAAGAAAAGTGTCAATGGCAATGAAATAGACCCATTTGAATTAATCTTATAGATGTTATTACCCTGCAAAACCGAGAACAACCTGAGATATTTTGTGCACCATTTAAAAGCGCTCCAAAATAGTCAATACAGTATAAACCAGGAGCAGTTGAACATTTACCTTCCCTCTACTTAACTTCATTATAGACATCAGTTCATAAAGACCACAACATCAAAAAGAGAATAACCTAGCTGCTATCACGCATGTCTTCTCTATAAATAATATCTTTCATGGAGCTATTGTATAATCTTTAAATATGCATTAGTCCATTTAGGAGCAATGCCAGAAGCGCATATGTCACGCTTCTCATTCGTTTTTTCCTACAATTTAATGAAGAATGGACAGTAATTGCACGGATCACATACACTTATCAAGATGTATCAGTAGCTCCAGATTCCGTCAAATTGTGATGCAAACAACATTTTACTCGCAGAGTTAGCATTTTACTTTGGTTTAGCCACTACTCAACTTAGAGTATACCTCAATTAAAACAAATATGCAGCTAGAGTTGAATCACATCTAACTAAACAAAGGCACTCCCAAAAAATTTTGGTTAAAAAACCAGGGTAATGTCAATTACCCTGCTCATTTGAAATTTATCATCTGTATCCCTTTTATTCTTAAAGGGATAGTTATGGAAGCTATTAAAGCAACTTTAAAGAGATTTGAGTTCTCAGTAATGACTTTACTTGTTAGAGCTTTATTTAGCTGACAATGTATTTTACTTTCCAACACCATCCCTTGTTAATTGGAGTCAAGCTAAGCATGTATCTCAAAAGTATATAATAAAACAAGTTTGAACCTTAGAAATTTTCTTTATGAAATTCAAGCTTATGCCTGTCGTGCGTGAGAAATCTTGGGAGAGATGTCTTAGCTCTTCAATCAGATCTTATGGACCACAATAAAAGATACTGACATATGCATAAATTCAAAAATAAAATTTTTAAAAAAGGAGCAAAACATTAGTAATAATTTGATGACGACAATAATGTACCCAGTTTAACACCTTGTGAGGTGGAAAGGCGTTTTCGATAAACTCCAAAACAAAACTTTATTAATAAGAATAAATAATGAGTAAAGATGCTAGATAAGTACTAACCAATTCTTTTAATCTAGATGATTAATTGCAATGTGTTTGAAAACTTGGCGCCACTTTGATCCAACAAAATGAGTCTTCACACTTACTCCACAGACTATGTCAACACCATTTTTTGCTTGTTGGATGCTTGAAGCATAGTAATTAGTGCAGATAATGAATCAACTTTATTATATACGTTGGTGCAGTAGTTATGAAGCTGAATTAGGGATTCTTGATCGTTCTGTGGGACTCATCCATCACACCCTTAAACCACAAAAATGAGCCCTGCTCGCAAGTTACACAATAGAATAGGCTCATCGTACCCCTTGTTTAAAAGACCAATTTCATGTTTTCAACATTACGAACTTCCCTATTATAGAACTCACATAAGTGCTAGAAAAAATCACATACCAATAAATCAACAAACTTTAATTGTTGGAATTAGCGTCCATATCTTCAGTTTAGTTGTACTTTAGCATTCAGGTCACTTGAAAGTTAACAATTTCCTCCTTATTTTCTTGTTCCGAATCAAATTGTCTTAGATAGCTGTTAGCTGAAGATACCAAAAATCAGTAGGATCATTTTCTACAAATCTTTTTGGCATCTATTTCACCTTTTGTCAATTGTAATTTAAAAATACAAAACATTATATGATGAAGTTTTTTTCAATTGCTTTTGAAGGTGAACCATTATAGTGTTGGTGATTTCTTGTTTTCAATATTAAGAACTTCTCCATTATGGAGTCCACTCAATATGTGCAAGAGAAAATCATATACCAATAAACTAACAAACTTCAATTGTTGAAATTATTGTCCATATCTATTACATTTAGTTGTATTCAGGTCAAAATATGACCCAAAGTACACAGTCAAAATTCTATCAAGTGAACAATTAATAATCATCTATATTTGCAGGCGAGAACACATTCTTTCGTTAAAGAGGAGGAAAATCAAATGCTAAACTAAAGATCAATCAACGGAATTTGCAAATAAATCAATATACAATCTACATAGACTTGGATATTTAGTCTACAACTGAAATGCTTACCGCTATTACTCTTTTCAGAATCTTCTTCCTTCCTCCAAATTGCACGTGCCGTTTCAAACTCTAAATTGATAATCTTTTCCTGACCTCTTTGCCATCTGGGCCAAAAGGGCAAAAAAATATTATCAAAAAATTTAATAATTGTCAATGAATTTGTAATAGTGAAAGTAAGAACAACACTGACAAACTTAGATTGAACTCGATTGTTTTGTCCCCAAAAATAATCCAAACCTCATCTGCACGTTCAACTATTTCCTCGTCTTCACCTTTTGAGTTTTAACCCCAAAATAAGTAGAAATACCATAACTATGTGCATCAAGATTATTGAAAAAGTGAAAATTTTGGATGCACTATGTTCATCAAGGGTCCAAAGTCATCTATGTATTTATTTCTATTTTCGAACATGCATGAGTAAATTAGATACAATTGATGATACATACATCTAAAAATCCAGAGAAGAATGAAAATAGCTACCATTATAGGTATGTTTTTCAAGTGCAGGAATATATAAGAGTAGAAAAATCATAAAAAAAAAAAAACTCACCGTAATATAACAGGTACGAAGAGGAATTCGAAGGCTAAACAGAGATTAAAGACGACATCAGAATTTGCCAAAGAGCAAATAGCAAGCGTGAGAATAGATGTGGAGAAAACTCTAGATTCTTGAAAGAAGGAAGAAGAAGAAAGTGGGAGAGAAGGGAGAGTAAAGCAAAAGGTGAGACGTTCCATTTTTTACATGAAAAATAGTGCTGCACGTGCTTCTGCTTAAAGCAGTACACGCTATGCACTTTTGAAAGAAAAATAGGTGATTTTATTATTTTAACCCTACTTTTACAACTCAATTTTTATTTGATGTACAATTTATAATTCTTTTTGTACCACATTTTAATGCAGTGTTCGTCCTTATAAACTGTCCTTTCTAAAAAGGGGGAGAATTAGTGAAATGATAATAAAGATTGTCTATTTATGGCACAATGTTTGCTGTTTCTGAAAATTTATCTAAATTATATTCAGAGGTGAATTCAGGATTTGAAGATTGAGGGGACAGTACCACTAACACTTTGTCTGGATCATTGTTACCAATTGTTTCATAATGTATTGTATTGTATTGTACTCTATTGTATGGTAGATTCGGTTTTTGACTAAATTGTATTGTTTGTTGTTGTTTAGTAACATTCTAATTGTTTGGTTTGATGGTATCGTAATGTATTGTAATTATAAATTTACTTAAATATTCTTAATTATTCTAGGATAGAAGGTTTGGCTAGGTTTAAATAATTAAGGTAAAGGGTAAAATAGTATTTTGAAATATTATGTAAAAATATAATTGGAAAAAAAATTAAGTAACAATGGGAACACACCAAATTAGTTGTTCCATAAAATAGGGGTTTCCATTGTTATGAAACAACGAAATTTAATAATACAGTACAATACACTTTAAGTAACAATCAAAACAAACATTATAGGTGTAGTAACGATACAATACAATATAATACAATGGATAACAATGATCCAAACATAGTGTAAGAGTGACTCAAGGGTAAGGTTAGGAAAAACTTAAGGGTAAGGTTGGTAGAGCATCCTGGTTAGGTCTCTGAAAATTTTGGAACCCCAATAAAATTTTGATTGTGAAGTTTATTATTTTATTTCACTTTAATCAATATTGACATTATAATTAAAAAATAAAAAATAAAAATCAATATTCTTGAAAAAATCACTTGTATTTTGCTTTACATGGTCATTTTAAAAAAAATAGCAACATAAGCAAAATACATCATCTTTCTTCATACTATACTCCAACCATCTAGAATATTAACCCTAAATGACGCCTTACAAATTCGATGCATTTTTGTTTCGAATCTAGTTTGAGGTTATTCATTATTATTAATATCCAGTTGACAAGGAACTTGTTGAATATAGTGTCTTCTCACTTCATCTCGTATTCTAGGGCTATATTTATCAATAAATATTCTTTCTCCAGGATTCAGTTTAAGTTGTAAAAATACAAAGAATTGTCTCTAAAACTAGAACTTAGTTGAGAAGAATTATGTTTGTCAAAAAACTATCCATTTCAAATTACAAGAATCAACAACAAATTCTTACAAAAACAATACGTTTGTAAAGAGAATTTACCAATTTATGCGAGATAATTGGTGTAGGACTTTAACCTGCAGTGAAGAATACTTGTAAGCGGTAGATTTTCTGAAAGTCTTATATTTTATCTAGAATTGTTCTAGGAAAGAATACTTGTAACCAACAAATTTTCTAGAAGTGTTATATTTTGTTTAGAATTGTTCTAGGAAAATTTAGTCTTATATTTTATTTAGAAATTTGTTGATAAATTCAATTAAGAAAGGAATGAGACAAAATATTTTTTTTTAAGAGAAAATTAAAAGCTGAATTTAAAGTTAGAAATTTTTTTTATCTTCGGTAAGAATTGATAATGGATCAAAAAAATTTTTAAAAAAAGAGAAAACGCTGAATTTTAAATAAAAAATAGGTTGCCTTCGGTGGGATTCAATCTCACTTAATTGAGCTGCAAATAGACAACTTCGATCAGTGCACGCACAATAACTTTTAGTTCTTAGAGTGTACAATTAAATATATATTCGTTTTATTAATTATCTATACATATATGTACAATTCTATTTTAAAAGTTACTGCGTGCACGTGCACCAATGACAAGTGCATATGGGTCCGCCCATAATTTTAACCTAACCTAAAAAATATAGGAGAAATTACAGAGTTAAACAAATATATACTAGTTAATTAGTCATAATAGCAATAATTTTTGTTAATTACCACTCGCCACCAACATTCAGTGATAATTATGTCTCCATTTTTTTCGGCTTGTATAAGCGTGTACATTTATATAATTGCATCATCTAATTTATATAATATTATTTGTATATGTTTGTATTTATATGAATTTGTTATTTTGAATTAATACATAATTAAATATAAATCAATTGATACTCACCAGTTTATACAAATACAAATGAAAATAATTCAATTATACAAACGTACCCGTAAATTATACAAAAAAAATTACACATAACAATTTAAATTATAGCTACAAGCGATAAATATACAAACTATGCTATTTACAAAATTTCCTAAGAAGTAAATCAAAAAATAATTGTATACTCCATTCTAACACATAGATTAACTATTATATTATAATATATATAGTAAAATAGATACACAATTATCAATGCTTAATCCTTCTCCTTGGCTCTGTATTCCCCTACTCCCTCTTTCTCTGAGAGCCACACCTACACAGGCACCCAAAAACTCTCTCTCTCTCTCTCTTTCTCTTTCTCTTTCTCTTTCTCTTTCTCTCTTTCTCTCTTTCTCTTTCTCTCTGTTCTCATCTATCCATATTCTCTCGAGCGGCATACTTTGTCGATTTCCTAGCACCATGACAAAACCGTCATCAATGGATATGTAGCTTTACACCCACTTTAACAAATCCAATAATTTAAGTTTTCGACCAGAAATTGGTCGATCATCTTCTCCATCTGATTATCAGGTTCTCTCATCGACCCATTGATTTTCCTGCTCATACATACATATATGTAGTCTAAATTTCAACTTCTCGTTCTTATTTTTTCTCCCTTGAATTCACTGTTTAGTTTTTGCTCTTATAAAAAAACGGTATTTGTTTGTTTTTTTAAAAAAATTTAGGATCTATGATTCTACTGAGTTCAAATATTGATATGAATATTGGGTTTTGATCAACTTTGTTCCTTTTGTGTTGGATTGCTCGATTTTGACCGACTTTTTGAGTTTTCAGTTGCTTGTAAAACTTGCTCGGTGATATCGAGGATTTGACTTTATTGGTCATAGTTGTTGGGTTAGGTGATAATCACGAAGTTATGATATAAACAGCAACCACATTTGGGGAAAATTCTTGATTTTTTTTCTCCTTGCATTACCAGACAGCTCACAAGTTACTTAGAGATTATATGTTCTTGTTGGGGTAAGTGTGAAATGCGCAGAACCCTTATGTTGTGTTAAAAATAAATACTTTACTTAGTATTGGAATGAAATGGATTTGAATAGAGCAGTAAGACATATAAATGATTCATATACTGGACTCCGATTAACTTAGAATTGAGGTATTGTGTTGTTGGGTAATTTGGAGGAAATGATGTCTTTACCACTTATGAATTGGATAGAAAAAAGTGACCTCTTCAGATCTATTTCTTTGAGGATGTACAACTAAAAACAAGTTTTTGAAGGGCTATAAAACCAAATCTCATGATGATTTTTCATGTTAATCCTTTTTTATCTGGTTATTAATATACGTTTTCATCCTTGACAGTAGGCATGAGCAGTCGAGTTAGTTTTTTTTTTTTGACAAATACTGAATAATGTTGATCATCGCTTTCTCGGGCATGAGAATTTAGCTATGTCTTTGTCATTTGAACATTCTAGTTTCTACTAAGTATAGGAAAATAGCAAGGATTATGATAAGAATTGGGTTATTTGAATAAACAAAAAAATATTGCGGAAACAAAAATAATACCCAGTGAAATCCCACATTGAGGTGTGGGGAGGGTAGGATGTAGTAGACCTTATCACTACCTCGCGGAGGTAGAGAGCTGTTTCCAAAGAAAATACTAAGATTAAAAAGTAGGATTGGAAGATATGTGGGATTGAGAATAAAATCTCCATATTTTAAGATAAAGTCTTAAGATATCTAAGTGATTTTAGTATCAAATGTAGCGGATTAAAACTACTTATGATACTATATGTGTCAATTCAAGAACATATATCAAAAGCGATCCGGACCCATATTTTGAAGAAATTAGGGACGACATTTAGTGGAAGACTAATTACATTATTTAATTTACTTTAATTAAAACTAAAGTTATCAGTTAGGAATTAATTTTACCTGGTCAGATTGTAAGTTAAATTCATAATCACCCCACACAAGTGTGTTGAAAAGAGAAACACTCGAATGATATTGATCATGTCTTTAATAACAAAATTCACCCGTATGTACCGGGAAAACCAATCCTAAATAAGTTGAGATTTAAATCCTACCTGTTATGATAATAATAACTAGGAAACTTTTAAACTAGTAAAGTAAGTAAAACTATTCCAAAAACTTCCTAACAAAAATAATGGTAGAAGTGCAAAATTTGCACCCAAATATAATGTCCAAAAATGACTCTCTTGGGCTTCGTGTTGGCTACTCCATTGGGTTCTCATGCGGCCCCAATCTTCCTTCTCATGTACTTGTACTTAGATCAAGAAATATATGTAACATTTAGGTCACTTCTTGCCACAATATTTGGACACTTCTTCCTTGATAATCATCTTCTTGATTTTTCATTGAACTCTTCAACGTTAATGGAGGTGCGCCACCGCGGATGCTATCAGATTATGTTGTCTCCACCAAGAGAAAGAACATTTTCATCTTTTGTTGAGTTGAGTTTGTGGTACTTGTATTGTGTTATTCAAGCTAAATTTGTTGGTTATTCAGTCCCCTCACTTTGATAAATTTCTTCACCCAGTAGTTTCATCTGTCGCGTGAAGTGATCTGACTGCAACAACTGCTTTAGCTTCCTTAAAGGCATGGCTGAAGAAAGAGTGAAAAGTGGTATTCCCTGTGTGCTCGTTTATACATATCCAATGTGTACTCATTATGCAAAGACCTTAATCACTTCATTTATATGCTAGTGATACTACTTTGTGTCTACGATCTATTAGGAATACTTAAGCATCTTGATTAGCGCTTAGTACCTACCTTTAAACAACCATTTTGTCCAAGATTCCATTTTTATGTTTTACAATATTCAAAGAGAGTAGAATGGTGTGATACAAGGGGTTATCACTTCATGTGCAATGCGTGAACAATGTGCATTACAGAAGTCAGAAGTGGTAATGAGATGCAAAATTCTACGGGGAGAAGCGATTAATTTCTTTATACGAGATGAAAAAGAGATTAAGAAAAAATGGACATTTTTCTGTTTGAGCAATAGAGCTTGTCTCCATGTACTGTTATGTTTTCTTTGTAAACATTAACTTCTGCTCGAGTTTGTAATGCTTTATACTATGTTCCTTTTGTTCTTTCTTCTTCAAACACAAACTTTTTCTCTTTCTTCTAGGCGCAAGTGTCTCCTCTGCCATTTCTTTTTCTGAGCTTCTCTTTTGCTTCTTTCTCTTTTATGATTCTATCTCAGTACTTCACAACGACACTCAAATCTTTTATGATGTAAATGTATACTTTTATATGGTAAAATGGAAGTTTATTTTGTGATTGAAGTTATTATCCCATGGATATTGAAATTTATATGTTCATGATGCTTACATTTACTTGTTTGACTATTACTATCATCATTATATGTTGATATGTTGGATTCGGAAGTTAGTTGCTTGAAGTTATAAGCTCAAAAAATTGTACTTCCTCCGTCCCAATGTTGATTTCCCATTTTTTTCGTTATTATCTTAAACCTTATTATTCTTTTTTCTTTTGAGGTTGGGGTGGTTTAGAGGGAAAATCTAGACCTTCCTTTTTCTCTTCTTTTGGGGTTTGGGGAGATGGTTTAAATGTTGTTTGTTGTTTTTATAGTTATTTTTTTTATGTATATAGTTATCACATTCATCTTTAACCATGTTTTTTTTTTTCCTTTTGGTTGGGGGTTGTTTAGAGGAAAAATGACGAGTTAGTTGAAAATGTTTAATTTACCTTTCTTTTGGAGATTCCTAATTCACTTAGGCAATTTAATTATGTTTTACTCTTTTACTCTATTTAGTGGCTTCTAGATAATAAATTGGTGATGTAATCGTACCTTTTCATTTTGTGTTCATTTAGTGGTTTAACTTAAAGGGATCCATCACCCTTACTCATTGTTTGTCTTGAATGAAGATTTTGGGATAGGAATGTTTCAGGAGATTTCTCAAACCGGGGGGGGGGGGGTTGTTTTGTGACTTTGTCTTTCAGTCTTCTGTGGTCAACCCCAAAATTTTGAAGTATAATTAAGGTGCAGATTGGGTAGTGCTAACTTGCTTATGTCAACAGTTTTAGTGCAAGCACTTTATCCCTTAGAGTTTCTCCAAGCCGCTGGTTAGGAAAAAAAAACTTCTGATTTTCGTAGTATGTCTGATTATATTACTGTTACCACTTACTATAAATAAACAGGTCAAAATATTAAGATGGCATTAGGACAGTTTTTTGGTGAAGAGTTCCTTTTCTTTTTTCAAAAAATTTGTTGAAAAAAGTTTTCTGAAAAATAATGTGTTTTGATGACCCGTTGAATGAATATCATTGAAGAACAATGGGTTTGATTGGATGTTCTCTCGAGAAACAAAACTATGTTTGACAACCTTTTCCTTCACAAAGCTCTTCATCAAACCTTCACATCAATAATTCCATCCAATGTTATGCAAATATCAGGATTGAACTTTTTAAAAGGACATGTGTTAGCCTAATATTAACTTCTCTTCTGAGCCGAGGGTCCATCGAAGACACCTCTCTATCCCGTAAAGGTAGGGGTAAGGTTTGCATAGATCTTAACCTCCCCCCCCCCCCCCCCCCCCGACCTCATTTGTGTACACTGGGTATGTTGTTGTTGCATTAGCCTAACATTAACTGTCCATTTGGCCGGAGATTGTTTTCACTTTTTCGTGGAAAACTGTTTGGACATTATTATTACAATTTTTTGAAATTCAAAAGGTTGTTTTCACAATTTTCACTCCAAATCTCTCACGAAATCCAAAAAAAACTCTAGTTTGTATCCATGTCCAATCACAACTCCAACTACCATTTGCAACTTGAAAATAAATATCGTTCTCTTAGAATTTTGCAATGCTTTTGTCCAAATGCCCTCTAGCTTACAACAACATACCTAGTGTTATCCCACAAGTGGGGTTTGGGAAGGGTAGCGTATACACAAACCTTACCTCAGGGACTTGGAAGGTAGAGAGACTATTTTTGATAAATCCTCTTCTCAAGAAGAAGCACATCAAAGTAGTTGGGGAAAAAGATAATGGAATGTGAAGACAACATTGAACCACTTGCTAAAGAAATACTAAAGACAACATTACATGACATTCTAGGAGAAAAAGGAACAACAACTACAAAATAATACTATAATCTAAGTATAAGAAACAACATAGAGTAATAGAGATCGAAGACCAATAAACTGCAAGAGTAGTACTAAGATTACTTGTAGAGAAAGGTACGTGAGACAATTTCAACTTACCTACTACCCATCTATCCTGATTCGTGTGCTCCAGAGCCTTAATCTAAGGTCATGTCCTTGGTAAGTTGAAGATGTGTCATGTCTGGTGTAATCGCCTCTCCCTTATACTCCCTCTGTTTAAAAAAGAATGACCCTATTTCTTTTTTAGTGTATTTCAAAAAGAATGACCCCTTTCCTTTTTTGGCAACATTTTAACTTTTCACATGACATGTTTAAAATCATAAGATTAAAGGGCATTTTTGTACATTTGACATAACTTTAATTTAGAACCACTAGATTTAAAAGTCTTCTTTCTTTTCTTTAACTTCGTTTCAAGTCAAACTAGGTCATCCTTTTTGTATTGGAGGGAGTACTTCTTTGGCACACCTTTATCTCTCCATAAATCATCCATAGCCAACCTCTTACATCTTCGCACTTACGACATCTGTGCATCTTCTGTTCACATGCTTGAACCACCTCAGCCCCGCTTCCCGCATCTTATCCTTCACCGAAGCGACTCCCATCTTGTCTCGGATATCTACATTTCTAATCTTATCTCGCGTAGAAAGTCCACAGATTTATCTTAGCATCCTCATTTCTGCAACTTGCGTCTTCGAACGTGAGAGTTCTTGATCGACTAATACTTTGGCCCCATACAACACATTATGTTTAACCACCACTATGTAGAGCTTGCCTTTTAAGTTTTGGTGGCACCTCTTTATCACACAAGACTCCTGATGCGAGCCTCCATTTCATCCACCCTGCACCAATATGATCTGTGATATCATTGTCATTCTTCCCACTACCTTGGATAATAGCCCAAGATACTTGAAACTTTCGGTCTATTGGATAAATGACCACTAAGTTTGTAACATAAAAAATATAAAGTAAAAAAATGTTAAATGGTAAGTTTAAAATTAGCTTAATGTTAGAGGAATTTTAATGGAGCTTGTTGAACATAATAGTAATGTATAAATATAGATGAAATGACTTGGTAAGAAATGAGGGTGAAGGTGATAATATTGAAAATTTTAGGCTATTGTGGAAGTAAGTTTGGTTTGGATTTTGCTTTTGCTTTATCTTCTTTTTAAAAAAATGCTTTAAATAGAAAAAGTTCTTTTCAGAACAAGACAAACTCCGAACATGGCCAAAGGATAATGTGTCTTACACAAGACTTAATGAATCAGTTATGTATCAACTCCGAGAAGTATGTAACTAGATGTAAGTGTTTTCTTTAGATTTTTTTTCTTCTCCCCCCCCCCCCCCCCCCACACACACACAAAAAAAAAAAAAAAAAAAATTCCATCAGGAGGATCAGTAATGTTTCTACTTACCCTCCATCGACTCAAACCCTCAACCTACCGGTTGATGGTGAAGGTTTTTTAACCACTTGAGCAACCCTCACTTGTACAACTAGATGGAAGTTTTACTGCTTTAAACGTTGCATTATGATATTAAATGTAGCACTGTAGAACTTTAATTTCTTTCAGATAAGCAGAAAAGAGTAGGGCTCACTTAAATCAGTTGCTTCAATGGACTAAACATGTCCTTTGAGCAACTGTGATTATACTGATCATTTAGCAACTCAAATAAATAGGTCTTTATGTTCTTCTATTCATATCATCAAATCCTAAACTTAGGTGTTGACAATCCTACTTTTTTTATTGGTACATGATTATTAGATAGCGGCACTTGTTTCCATATAGCATAGCTCATTTTGTTCTCAGCTGGCACGTGAAAACTAGAGAACAAATTGAATGATCGTTGTTTGATGAGCATTAATGTGATTGTAGAGTGCTTTCTCACAGTTGTCTTTGTATATGTGTTAATGATTTGCTGCTTGCGGAAATTCTTCAATTCATGATCATCTAATGCTTTGCAGTTGTATTGTGGTTTTTACTCGGATTTTGACCGCTATATACTATGTCGGCATAATTTAAACATATTCTTTACATACTTGGAAATCCGAATAGATGATCTCTAAGTTGCCAGTTGCTACATAAACCAATTTCAGTTCTCCATAATTTTTTGAACAGCTAAAACTTTGATTATGTTGTAACCTTTTTGCGCTCTCAACTTCTCTTAATGTGGATTTTTCAGGGGATCCTTCACCGGTGCTCTTAAGGTCCCTGTGTTCCTCAAAATGACCCACATGCAAGGGGACAGAAGTGTTTTGGACTCCTTTCCAGAAAACATTGATCTTAATCAGGGATCTGTTTCAAATAATGCTTCCATGGATGCGACAGCTCCCTGGGATAGCTTTCGGAATCCAGTAGATAATCGATTGTCAAATCCCATGCTTTCTCCTTCTGGAAGAAATCCTAGTTATGTTAATGGTGTTAATTATAACGCTCAAAGCTTTAGTGGCTGGGATCAAGGTGAATCCAGCTCCACTGCTAATTTGCATGACCGAACACGTGGCAGTGACTTGAAAATCGGACAAGGTTGGACTTCTTCATCAAATGATTATGTTATGATTAATCCGAGGTCAGAACGCCGATTTGAACCTTCTAATGTCTTTTCTACAAGCGGTTATGGTGGCAATCATGTAATTGGCAGGCCTCCAAGTGTATCATCAAGCCTTACCTTGGATCATAGTCCAGTAAATTCTAATTTGAGTGGTGGATACAATAATGATGATGGTCGTCTGGTCATGCGAACAAGTGTACCTCCACTTCACAAATCTGATAGGTCGGAAGCGGTGCGTCCTCCGGCTTTCAGTCCATCTGGCAGTGGAACCTTTACAGGTAGTTCTGGTTATTTGACAGGGACAAGTAATGTATCAAGTTCTTCTATGGATAATTGGGGTTCATCTTGCAAGCGCAAAGCCATTGAAGGCAATTCTGGACATTCTTTTGCAGGTGGAAGTTCAAGCTCCAATGCAGGACCTGAGAACACTGTACAGCATAACTATCCAAGTTGTAATAATGCTTCGAGCAGCATAAACAGACTACCCCGCTCTGCAAATATGCATAATGTTGGTTATCTGGAGAATACTTATCCAAGAAATGGGGTTGGTACAAGTATGTCTGCTTCTGATATATTTCCTCCATTAAGTGCTGGTGGAATTGCAGAAAGCTCTGCAAGAAATTTTGGTGCTATAGCAAATCTTGTGAATCAGGATCTCATTACATCTGGTTTACTACCGATTGGCGCTACTGTAGGGCATTCTAGTGTCAGCCCTGCCCATGTGCCTCCTGGATCTGCCTCAGTAGCAAGCTCTTTGGACTCGAGACAACCATTTTCACAGCCAATGAATTCAGGTAACCTTGGAAGCCAGTCTCACATGATGCAAGTTCCTGGTTTTTCTAGAGGTTTTCACTCGCTTCCCTGGGAAGCATCTCCTAGTTCACGAGGCGGTAGTTCATCAATGATTTCTGGAGATAGAGGTGCTTCATTGGGAGATGAATCTAACTTCAGTACTGTCAGAAATAATGGGGAGTCCCATCCATTTGTTCCTGAGACAAGAAATATGGTACTTGACCCCACAAATTGGAGCTTAGCTACTGCAAACGCAAGCTCTTCTAGAAATATTCCTAGTTCTGCAGTGGGTCCTGGTTCTAGAGCACGTAATTCTCCTACTGCATGGGCTAATCAGAATTCAGCAACTACTAGCTATGATGGATTACCAGAATTTGCTCCTTGGGTTCTCTTCCCATCAGGTGAGTCCGAGTCTGGAAGTCAGAGAGGTCGTTCTTCTCTGCTACCTTCAGCTGCTTCTTCCTCAGAGGATCCAGTGATGTCTTCCCGATATGGTAGCCGGGGTAACCGTCAACCACATCTTAGATCGAGTTTGATGGTTGATCCAGGTGATGATGTAGATGGTTGGCGTGCTTTAGCTGCTGATGTTGAGGGTCGACACAGACTGGTATGAGGGTTGCTTTCCATAATGATTTCTAAAGCTGTTGTGTTTGGTATATAGAGGTGTTTTAACTTGGTTGTCTTGTATCTGGCATGATTGATGTAAATATATTTGATCCCATTGGCATTTTATCCTCCCGAAGACTTCTTTTAATTTATTGCCTTTTTAAAATAGATTTATATCCAGTTGGATTCGTTTGGTCAATGAATTTAAAGTGGCTTGTTAGCACTCATCAATGATCTCTTTAGGCTAAACAGCAACCAATATGTTATGGTTTTACCAATAACCGTGTTTGCCATGCTATCTGGTTTGCCCAATCTATGAATTTGATTTGTAATGGTTCACCACTTATGCAGCTATCCTTGTTAATTCTACATGTCTTGATTTTGAGTTGCTCTAGACCTGCCAATAATTTCCACTTCCCTTGCCGAATTGGAGACTTTGTCAGTGCTGATTAATCTTTTCTCCACTTATGTTCAACAGATTCGTCAAGTCCTGAATGCCATGCGGAGAGTCGAGAACTTGAGATCAGAGGTTTCATCTCAATCCTTATAATAATTCAATGAATATATATTTAGCAGAAATGATTTGCAGCTTGTTATCTGAAATTGTGTACATACATAGACTTTTAATTCTTTTCAAAACACTGAAAGTTTGAAAACAATACTAACACTTTTAAGCTGTGGTATGTTAGCTTTGGTGAGAAAGGTAAGGATGATATGGCCTGCATAAAGAAATGAATCTTGGGCTTTACTCAACCCCAAATTCTAGCTCAAGAGGTGAGCATTGCCCAAGACCATGTAAGGATATAGATTTGCCTCCCACCCAGGGATGTGGGACTTAGCAGCCTTCATGGTAACATTATTGCCTGGATAAGGAAAAAAGACTTGTCATTATTTCTGATCGAGTCAGTTGGAGTTTCCTAATGATCAAAAGAAGAAAGAGCGAGTTTGAATTTTCTGGTTGCAATTTGGATAAATAAGAGGTTTTAAGTTTTCGGAGCCATTTTTTAACTAGTCTCGATGACAAGATCAAATTGCATCTGATTTTTCATTATAAAGGTTCTAATTCTTGATTCCCTGTTAGAAGAGAGCTCTCTTGGTGCAGTCTTCCTCTTTGGACAGGGTCCTTTTTCAACCCTTCATCCTTTATTAAAAATGCTCATTACCTGATCCAAGTGCTAAATTATGAACTTGTTACTGCTAGCCAATTAGAATAGCTCAATTTTGCTTGGCTACTTTATTTGCTGCTTCTTACTGATGAAGAATTTATGGTGACTTTTGTGGGCACTTTCTCAGGATTATATGTTGGTTGATCCATTTATCAATGGAGTTGCTGAGTTCCATGATAGGCATAGGGCCATGAGGCTCGACGTTGATAATATGTCCTATGAGGTAATGTAGTTAAGTTTTGTTTTGACTAAATTTCTAGATGCTGGTCTCACTGATTGCTTCGTCCGTTAGGAACTATTGGCTTTGGAAGAACGTATAGGAAATGTAAACACAGGCTTGAGTGAAGAAACCATTTCAGTCAATATGAAACAGCGGAAGCATGGGTCTTTACGTGGACAGTCCTCATCCAACTTGGAACCTTGCTGTATATGTCAGGTAAGAATCTTATCTGATGTTTTTATACATTACTAGATAATAGTTGTCCCAGAACAACCTTTTTTTCTGATTTGTTAGCTAAAGTTTGTCCTATTTCGTGTACTAAAATCAGGAGGAATACACATCTGGAGATATCATGGGCATTTTGGATTGTGGGCATGAATTCCATACTAATTGCATTAAGCAGTGGTTGATCCTGAAGAATACCTGTCCCATATGTAAGATGACTGCCTTGAAAACTTGAAAGAATTACCTGCAACAGCTATTTTTTTCGTCTTCTATTTCCTCCCCGTTCTAGTTAAGAAGACGGTGAACGAACACACAAATAAGGGAGGTTCTTGTGTCAACTTAGTAAAATTATACTATGGCTCCTGGAAAATCCTACTCATGATGGAACCAAAGGAGTTGTAAGTAAAAATATTTGACATTGTGTTGAGGGAATTATTTAAACCTTTTATCTTTTTCTGTGTTGCATAGAGTAATACATCACTAGACCAAAGACCAATTAATATTGGTCCCTTTCTTTGTTTGTTTTGAGAGTCTTAACATGACACAAATATCACAGATATTCGAACCATAGCTTCAACATATAGATCACATGATCATACCCAACAACACACAAGTAGGCGCTTACCACCACATAATCACAAAATCGCGAATAGCACCAAAAGCAGTTCATATATCACATTTTTGCTATCGTACAAGAATAACCCTTTCTCCATGGTTCTCAAACAATACCAGACTGTTCCGAAATCAGAGTTTCTTCAGAGTCACGATTCATTCTTTTCCCTGACCATCTTTACCTATGTCAATTTAAACACAAACACTTGCAACAATTTATCATCAACCCATCTTACATAACCAAGTTATTCCCCTTCTTTTGTCGACACTTCTACGAAATCCAACAAATTACAGTTGACACATAGGCAGCTATTCAAGCAATGCAATATATATGATAGCAATTACCAAACTTTATCATTAAATTAAATCAGGTGCATTATATTTATTTGCACCATGTATTTATGCATTAGTGCAATATGTCAACTTTTCTGAATGCTTCATTGTTCCCTAAAGATTATATGTAGACGTCAATGCATCAATTCATAAGATTCTATTTGACATTTGCTCTTGTATTGGGAGATTGGTAATCTGAGCTTTGATATTCAATTGTCACGATCTGATTCATTGTGTCATGCATGCACCTACTCCATCACCTAAGAGAACCCTTATCACCAAATTTAAATTGGAAATGCGGAAGTAAAACAAGCATGATATGTTGCCTTAATAAAATGAAAAGGCTAGTCTCAATTTCAATAGAGAACTTTTGAAGAATACATGAAAATCCTCCCAGGGAACTAGTCTAAAAAGAAAAATTTTACTGTAGGAGAGGTACAACTTGTATTAGTTATGTGAGGCTCAACTAATTCTTTGACACTTGGATATAGTGGAACTATTCTTTGACTTTAAAGCTTCAAAAAGGCGAAATGGTCTAGTGGACTTTTGTACTTGTACCTATTTATATTGTTAATATTTTTATTTATCCTTTTGTTATTTGAACTCCCGAACTCATTTAAACTCAACATGTTGAACCCTTTCAACTCATCGTGACTCTCAATCACGATGACGTCACATTTCATGTCAGATAAAAATATTCACATCATTTTTTATTCTTATAATAATTTTTTTTTGAACGAAAAATCATAAAGTTTTGATGAACATTTTAGAAAATAAAATTTAAATTTGTTCTTTTAAATTAAATTTTGGGTCTCATTATATTATCTGTCATTTTCACCGTGAAATGGCTTAATCGCCGGAAAAGTTACCGCTGCCACCACTCGCCGGCGAGACCAAAAATACTCTCTCCCTCATCTGTCTCTATCTTTGTCGTATACTTTCACCATTTTCTTACATCCCCCTCTAACCTCCACAAATCCAAAAATCATAAGCCGCTGTATCAACCCCGTCCCCTCTCCACTGTCTTCCCTTTTCCGTACCATCGATGACTCATATGAACCATCAGGGACCCCCTTTGCTCTCCCTCCTCTTCGGCGTACTAGAAGGCCGAAAAATTTGTCGCTGCCTCCGGTGTACCTTGTCGTCTCTGGTGTACCAGACCACCTAAAGAAATGAAAGAAAGAAAAAAAGAGAGTTGGACAAAAATGAGAATGGCTGAAAAAAATATAATAACTAGTCTACAAACGCAACCTCCCTCTTCCTTTTCCCCCCTTTCCCCTTCTCTCAGTTTCACAGGTCTTTGGATAATCAAGAAACTGCAGAAGTAATCGAAGAGGACCCATGAGAGCATCACCAGTAAATTGGCTCTCGTAATGAAGAGTGGAAAGTATAATCTAGCCAAATACATTATGATTTAATCATAGATCAATTTCCCTCGATAAATTTGCATAAAAAAAGTGACGGCTGAAAAAAAAAAGTAGGTTGTTGGGTTAAGAAAAAGGTTTTTCTTTTCTTTTTTAGTTTTTTACTTTACTCTTTATTTTTAAATTTTTTTAAAATTCAAATATGATGTTTCCTTACTTTAATAGGCGTTTGGTCTCACTCTCTTGCCAACTCAACCATATTAATGTCACATAAGTATGGTCAATGGTCAGAGAGGTTTGATATATTGCGTTTTATTAAGTGTTAGGGTTCAGTTGGTAAAGTATTAAGTAAAAGGGTTCATAATGCAAACTCATACAAATATAAGGGTACACCAGACCATTTTGCCCTTCAAAAATTAGGAAGGAAGAGAAAATATAATTTAAAATTAACATGACCCAATAAAAAAGTGTAAAATTTTGTATATAACATTTTTTGTAGTAATATTTTCAAGCTATAGAATTCGATTTTGAGTTTCAATATATGATATTTAATATCTCAAGTTATAACATATTATTAGAAAAAAAGGTTGATTTAAAATAATTGTAAACATTTGTTTTTTAAATAAAATAATAAAAAAAAACGTCTATGTATTAATTTGTAAGTAGCACGATTTGTGGGATTTAAAATAATTTGAATTAATAATGGATAATTAACAAATTATCATTCATTAAGGAATTCAAAAAAAAAATTAAAATTATTCAGTTTCCTTATAAAACGATCAAATTAGTTGTAGTCAAATCAAAATTTGATTTTCCCCCCTTTTTTCTCTCTATTGCGTTTCTCATTCTCCATTTTTTTACAGAACGTAATCCCTATTTTTTTACTGATTAAAATATTTTTTTGTTGTTACAAAAATTGTGATTTGTTGTGATGGACAACAATTTATCAATATTAATTAAACATGATGGATAATGAGATCCGTCATGTTGATATTTTATTATAGTTTTCTGATTTGTTTTTAGTAATCTCTGTTAATGATATAGTTTTTGATGTTTTTGCTTCATAACACACATGGTTGATTTAAGTTCAGGGGGGGATAGGACCTTAGTATATTATAGGAAAAATAACTTAAATACACAACTATAATTTTTATATTCTCTAATTTTCCCTACTTTTTTAAATATTACATAATTCCCTTTTTTTTTGTTTTAGTGTAAGTTTTTAGATACATTACATTCTCTCTCCTATAATAACATTTACCCTTACCCATTTTAATGCCTATTTTTTCTCCATTAAAACACTCAATCTCTTAAATCAGTTTTGAATTTTAAATTTTATCCATTTAAAACACTCAACCTTTTAATCAGCTTTTTGATTTTGAATTATTAAATTTAATTAATTTTAAATAAAAGACCAAATTTTGAAATTTTGAATTTCAAAATTCAAAAAATTTGAAATTTAAAAAAGTAAAAATTTCAGGAAGCAGGACAACTTCCATTAACTTCTACCGTTTTTTTCTTACTCCATCAAGTTTCAGTTCTTTTTTTTCCATAATCATCTTCATTCTTCTTAACCCAGCATATTTCATTCTTTTCTTCTTGAATCCATCATCGTTTATTTAATGGAGATGATACACTGGGCAAAACCAAATGATACATATATACCAAACACACACTAAAAATAACTGATACATTGGCTAAACTGTATGTATCATGTACACTATGTTACCCTATAATCCTTAAATTTTACATGATATTTAAGTAAATTGAATAGCATAGTTATATGAATTGGTATTATTTTTTAAAAGTAAAGTTATTTACTGTGTATTTCAAGAAAAGCATAACAAAAAAGGCATTACACGAGTTAAATTATATAAATTCACATGATACATGATTTATAGTCATTGTAAAGTACACAATAACCTCAATAACCTTTTTGTATTTTTATTCTAATGGAGATGTATCATTGTGCAAATCAATGATACACACTAAAAGTACATGATACATTAGATAAACAATGTGTACCAAAAACACACAATAAAAGTACATGATACACTAATTAAACCATATGTATCATGTACATTATGTTACCTAATAATTCTTAAATTTATATATCTTACTGTAGCATAAGATTTATAAAATTTTATATTAAAAATAAATATTGACACAAGTATATTCATCAACACCAATAATAACAAAGTATTTATCATCTACATTCTTTCTTCTTCTTTTTCTTGGTCGTCCAGATGATCTTCTGTATCTAGGTGGATACACAGTTTCAGCTACAACAAAATTGAATCTCCAACAAGGATTCCATCGATTTTGTAACTTTCATACTGCAATTCGTTCACCCAAATTTCGGAATGTCTCATCAAAATCGAAGTATTCATCTTGAAAAACCCACTGTAACAACAATAAAATTTTTGTAGTTCCAATTTTAACAGACTGTTTAAAAAATTTGTTTTCAAAATAGATGATATAATCTTTGATTTTCAAATTTTGAAATTAATATCCAATTAAGTGCTGATTTAATGCTGATTAACGATCTGTTACCACAAATTAAGCTGTTTTACTAACAACATTAACTTTACCATTTTTTCCCCCTATTTTTTCTCAACAGTTTTAAATTACCATGTATCATTTACCATGTATCACTACAGTCTAAAGTATCACGGCTCAACAAATTTAAGGGATTTTTTGTAATTACTAAACTTATCAGGACAGAATGTAATTATTGAATTACACTATGGGATTCCTTAAATTTATACTATATTATAAGTGTGTCTCTGAGATTTTGGGCATAGGTTGAGGGGGTAATTTTGCATTATTCCTTTATTAAAATTAAATTATGAGTAAGAGTTGATTTCTGAATATATAAAACAAATTGATATTATAGTGTGTTATTTTGTATTTCAAAAACATTGTATTAAAAGTGTTGTAAGAATGTATGATAATTGTTTTTTTTGTTTTGTAATTAGTATTTTTGTTATTTGTGGATATATGTAATATTAATAATATTGTTGGTGAGAAAAGCGTAAAAAATTGGTAAAAATGATGTTAGTTGTCTGAATTGCGTATTAAGATTGTATGAAATATGAAATGTTAGTTTGTTTGGTTGTTTTTGATTTGTAATGTAATGTTTGTATTTTTTTAGCATTTATTGCATGAAATGAGTATTATTTTGGTATGAAATGTTTTTATTTTGTTGTATGAATTGTATATGAAATATGAAATATTATTGTGTATGTATGATTTCTGATTTGGATTGTATGAAATTATGATTTTTGATTGTGTTGTAATGATTATACTAATTGTTATTTTATTATAATTAAACAGGGAGATATGTCGATTTTAAGATGGAGGTGATCATATACGATGCGTCTAGTCTTTATATTGTCTAGTTAGTGTAATAACATGGCAACTTAAGGTAGATGTTAATATAAACGATATTGAGATAAGATATATAGTTAGTGATAGGTGTCCACATGTTAATATTAAAAAAAATTCTTGATTTTTACTTTTTGTTACACAACATGTTTTGTTTTATGGAATGGATTTGGAATCGTTAATATTTGAGTAGTTGTGGTTTCTTAATATTGTCCAACTATAACTAATATTGAAACACACTTTATACCAATTATACAAGAATCATACATAGTTCATATAGAGTTAGTACAAAAAGCATATCTATGGAAGAACTTTTTAAACATATAATTGTACAAATGAAATTCTTGTTAATATAGTTCATACATAGATCGTACATATTTTGTACAAAGTTCATATGAAGTTCATACAAAATCATATATATGGAAGAACTTTTTAAACATGTAATTGTACAATGAAACTCTTGTTAAACTGGTTCATACATAGATCATACATACTTCATACAAAGTTCATACATATGGATAAAAAAATGTATGATATTTGTCATACTAAAGCGATAATAAATGAAAAATGTGATGTCATGTTCATACTAGTAGTAATCACACTTCATACATATTTCATCAAGATAATAATCAAACTACATACATAATCAATAATTGAAGAAAGATTCATACAAAAAAGGCTCAAGTCATCTGCAGCCACTCAAAGTTATCCGCATAATTCATTTAGACACCTCAACTAATCCTTGTGTCAATTGAACACTTCATTTGTTCAAAAGTCATTCCTATTAGACACAAAATGATGACATGGCAAAAAACGCGTAATTCACTTTCTTTGAGCACGTTAATTTATTAAAAATAATATTTTTCCTTTTTTTTTCTTATTTTATACCCCTAAATTAATTTTAAAAAAATTAATTAAAAAAGAAGAAGGACAATGGTCTTCTTCCCTCTTTCTAGCATATTATTCTTTCACCATTTTTATCTCTTTTTTTTTTTACACAGGCACGCACACCACACTCCCTCCACCTCTCTTTCTCTCACCCTCATTGTTCTTTCCTGTTTTCCTCTTTTTTCTTATATCGATTTACGTCTCAAATATCTCGAAGAAGTTTCATTTACAATGATGAAAAAATATGAATAGATTTTTTTGTGCAAAAGTCTGTTAATTTTTTTTTTCAATTCTAATAAATAGTTTCTAATGTATAAAAGATGGAGGCAATGAGTGAAAACTTTTAATGCTATCGAAATGAAAGAGAATGCATATTTAGCTTGAATAGACAACAACGGTGTGTCATTGTAGTGTTGATACCAATGGAAGAGAAGAAAGAGATGGAGCGACGCCGGCTCCATGGAAAATCAGAAATGGGTATTTCTGAAGAAGGAGGAGAAAGTGGGGAGGGAGGAGCTTTAATTAAAAATAGATTTTTTTTTAATTTTTTAAATTACTTTATGAATTAATTAAATAGAGGTTTAAAAAAAATTAAATATAATGCCACGAGTCATCATATTAGTGGTAAAACTATTATGAGTCCGCATTTGAGTTACACGCGTTTTTATTTTTCAATTGATTGTCAGTTTGTATCAAATAGGTATAAATTTTTTAAGGTTTAAGTGTTCAATAGGTACATTCCTTACTTGAGGTGTTTAAGTGAAATATGAGGACAACTTTAAGTGGGTGTGGATGGCTTAGGGTTACAAAAAAGCCAACAAATTAAAAATGTAATGTCATGCCCATACAATTAGTAATCAGACTTCATACATATTTCATCCAATAATGGTATATTGATTGACCAGTGATATACAGTATCATGAAATTGAATAAAAAATTAGAAATAGATTAATACATAGTTTATATATATTTCATTAAATGAAATTGTTTGCATTTTGAAATGGAACTTTTACTTTGAACTATTGAATGCATATGTTATGATTTATGTATAACCCAATCTTTAATTTATATGAAGATGATATAACTGAAAAAAAACATATGATATTATAAAAAATGAAAAACTTAAACATAAACAAATTGTTCAAGTGTTTAAGAAAAATGTAGTCCAAAAAAAAAGTGAAAGTGCAATAAACTATTTCTCTATTTTCTTGTCCGTGGTCTTGATATCGGATAATTGGTGGTGTATAAGTATGGATACATTAGAGAAACGAACAAATAAGATACAATTTGTGGGTCTCAAATTGTATGAGTACGAGAGATAAGTATAAAATCAAAACTTACCTGATGGATATAAAATCACAAAAATCGCTCTCACAGTTATGTAAAGTATCTTGAATTTGAATAAATTTGGGGGAGGGGGAGGGACAAAGAATATGTGATGTATGAATATTGATGAAATAAAAAAATTGATGATGGTAAACATGGAAAATGATTACAAATGTCTCTGCCATAATTAATTAGGCATTCAATTATAATTACTTTCCTAATCAATATTTATTTATTTATTATATTAAATATATAAAAAAATTTATTTATTTGTGTAGAATTAACTTTGCTATTTATAGTCTAATTATATCCATAAAACATGAAAATAATAAAACATAGCTATTTTTCTTAAATATATATATATATATATATATATATATATTATATATATATATAATATATATATATATATATATATATATATATATGGATTTTGCCGTATTATGAAATTTTAATTGATATGCTATAACTCAATAATAATCTGCTATAAAAAATTTATTTTTTAAAATATATTTAAAATTTGATATATATATATATATATATATATAGCCTTAAATGTGTATGGAGTATTATTTTTATATAAAATTATACTAAATACTAAATATAAAGTGAATTATGGGGTCTACTATTCTTTTAGCTTATCATATTCAAAAGAAAAAAAAAATCAGGACATCATTCGTCTTCAACTTCAAACGTTTTTCTTTTCTTCTTTTTCTTCTAAATTGAAAACTTTATCAAATTATATCTCTCAATATTAGGAATTGGCAAAAAGAAAGTTTGCTGAAATATTTTTGTCTGAAAATTTGAATCTCTAAATACAAATATAATTAAATTTTTATATATTCAAAATGATGTTCATTTTGAATGTACTTTAATATAGTTTCAACAATAAAAAGTGAGTTAAAAACAGATTATTTTAAAAAAGTAAATAAATTTTTATGTTTTAATGGATTTTAAAAGTAACAGTTAAAAAAATGAATTAGCAAGATGAAAAATTTAAAATACGATAAATAAAAAATGGTTTAATTTGTTATAAATCCATTGAATTGTGTGGATTGTCCTTTAGATATACTCAAGATTTAATTATATTCATGTATACATGTTTCCAAGGTGATAAGAACCATTTGGATAACTATGTACCTACTAATTTATCATGGAGGCCTTTGGGATGATATCTAACTCTATAAATAGAGATATCATTCACCTTTTGTAGAACACACTTGAATAAGAAGAAAGTCTTATCTTCCATCTTACTTCTCTTGTCTTCATCACTTTATATTTATATTGCCATGAGTTTGATTTTATAACACGTTATCAGCACGAGTCTCTAGCCAATTAAGATTGAGTTTTAGTTTTTCTTTAACTCATGTTTTGGTTGATCTCATTATGAGAATCAAGGTATTATATGCATAAAATCAGGTATGTATTTTCTAAAATATTTTATGATTTAGGATAAAAATAATATTCAATCACTAACAATTATCAAGAACCGAAGACATATACTACTATTGGTTGAATATAACATGCTATACAAAACTTCTTAAATAGAAGAAGGTATAAAATTTTAATAGCATGAGTTTGAATGTTATTTTGATTGTTTTGAAAGACTCAAAGGGTGAGTCATGTGTACTTCGGTCTATTATACCGTTGGTTAAGGTAAGACGATGGATTCAAGTTTCATCGCACCAAAAGGGTAAGACATCTCATTAAAGTCCGGATGCACCATAATGAAAAATATTTGAGGATAAGACGATAGATTCAAGTTCTATCGCACCAAAAGGGTAAGACATCAATTTGAGTTTTGATGCACCGTGATTGGGTTCAAGTCGCATAGACTTATGGCGCAAAACGCCTTATATGGATAAGACATTCATTGAGTCAATGCACCATAGTGATGATATAATGATGACTAAGACTTTGATGAAAAGTCTTGAAATTCGTCCTATTGAATTTGCTTCATTCCTTGAAAAGAATGTGGTAGCAACATATGATAATTTTGGAATCGCATGTTCACTTGCTCTATTCTATCGTATGAATGTGGTAGCAATAAATAGTTAGTCTGAAAGATGACAAATATTTAACGATATTAAAAGGGGCATGAAATGAAGGAATTATAGTAGTCATCATTGTGATAATTATAAATGGAAGAACACTACGGGGTCTCCAAATAGTCCTTCAAAATGTGAAGGCAATTTTTATTATAAAATGGTATGAAAGGTCATTGGACTTGTGAATGTTGTCGACCCAATTTGACAACTTTATAAATCCTCCATCAAAAGACAAGAAGATAAAGTGATGATACACTTGATCTTTCAAAGTGATGTTGAGGTGTGTCATGGAAATATGATGAATTTTAAAAACCATGACAATGTACTTATAATGCAAATTTATGAAGTACATATAAATGATTAGTCCATTCCTTGAAGAGAATGTGACTTGTAATGAGTATCGTGAATGCTCGACCATTCTATAAGAGAATGAGTCAAGATGTGAAAAAATCATTATGGGTTGAATATATGCCACAACTCACCTCTATGGGAGGTTTGAGAGGAAATAAATTTTATTTGCCAGAAATAGTTAATGGTATTGCATGTTTATACGTCACTATGGTATGTTTATTGTGAACTACCGAAAGAGTAAAAGAAAGAAATAGTTCTTGCCTATAAGGGTTGTAGTCATTATTGTGTGGCAATACAAATTTGTCATTGGTTGTGTACCTATGGTACAACAAAAGTAAAGCAAGAAACATGTCTTGCTCGTAATGATTTTGACCATGACAATGATAATATAATTTCCTCCTTGAAGGAGATGCTCACCATAGGAATGGTGTCATGGAATATGTATAGTACACAAAATTAAATTGCAAGCTCTAACGAGTTGTGCTATTATCAATGGAATAATATTGGGTTGTAGTAAGTCTCAAAAGAAACTTTTTAAGTTTCGGATGAATTGAAAAGAAATATTGAGACTATAAATTATGAAAAGATTTAATATCTTTAAATTACTACAATTGAAGAGGGTTATAAATATTACCCATTTTTTCCTCGTGTTTGTTTCACACAAACATGTGCATGCTGATGGAATCGCATGCAAAAGTAAACTATAAGTGTACTGAAATAAAAATCAGTTGGCATGATCAGTTGACCATTCTGATTTAAATGTGATGCAAACGTAATTGAGAATTTATGTGGCTTATATGATGAAGAAATAAAAGATTCTTCAAGAATTCTCTTGTATTGCTTGTTTTCATTGTACCAGCTAAGGTTGGGATTGTAATCCCCTGAAATTTTTGGAACATATAAAAAGGTGAATATGGGCCCATTCACCTTCCATGTGGATCATCTGCAACTATATGATAGATGCATCTATGCGATGATCACATGTGTTTTATTGTCAACTTACAAATGGTGTATGTAAGGTTGTTTGCTCGAATTGTTAAATTAAGAGCACAGTTCCAAATTATGAAATTATATTGATAATGCTGGTCGATTTAGCTAAAATTGTATGCCTCTAACTATAGCTAAATCATGGTTATGAGAACAGAACTCCCAAAACAAAATTTGGTATGAGATAAATTTATTTAACATGTAGCAACACATGTATGCATCAAGCCAACAAGGTCTCCCTATTAAAATTGGTTCAGGGTCAGGAACCATATAATTTTTATCTAAAATGTTAAAATGTGCGGTTATGATTTTAATTGCTCCACCATGCACAAAGATGAATTCCCAAATAAGGTTGGGATGAATGTTAGATTTTCTAACATTAGGGGGAGAGATGATTTTGACAGCTGAAAATTATGTGTGAGCTTAATTATGAATTATCCAGATCCTTGTTAAATATATATGTGAACTTAAAGTTCAAGGAATAATTCAGTTGCATAATGTTGCAAATCAGTTGCCAGATGAATGCACTGACCCTATGATATAATTCATCTGCAAATGCTCCAATGTGAAGTCCTTGAAGGACAAAGTCTATGATACGCCGGAAGCGTAATAGACCAATCGGTTCCAAATATAAAATTCCTTGAAGAAGGAAGGAGCAAATGATCAATATGGTCATGATAATGAGGCAAGTGTTATAAAAGAGCACATTGACATAACGCTTCATAAAATCTTGAAAAGGTTCAGGTACCTGAAATAATGAAAAATGAAGAGATCTCGATAAGTTATGTCTTGTTGGAATCAATATCAAATAACCGTCGACGATATCTTTGATATGAGGTAGCGCTCAATGATATAAATTGTGACGAGGATCTTGAATTTAAATCTGTCATATAGTATGGACAGATAAATGGTTAGCCAAGTAAAATGCACAATTCAAGTATATTTTGTTTCACTTAGAAAAGTGACATTTGGACTGATAGTCCATAAATCAAGGTATAATGTCAGTGGGGTACAAATAAATCATTATGCGATACTATAACCGTAAGATATCAAATACGGTTTGTGCCTTGGGGCATAAAGGTTTATCGCAAAAATCCTGACATTATTGGAGATGTTTTTTTTTTTTTGTGGATGCAATGATGTTTGTTTTGATCTGGCAACATATGAAAAACTTGAATTCATGTAATGAATAATTGTAATGTCTAGCTAGACAATGAAGATTATATGAAAATCCTTGAAACAATCGAGGTGTCTGAAGCATATAAGAGTTTGAAAGAAACTTTTTCAATAAAGCTTCAAGAATCCTTATATGGATTGAAATGGTCAAGGAAGAAAAAGGGTACAAAAGAATGACCCTAATTGTCCTTGTATTTTTATGAAAATGTTTTGGTAAGACAAAATTTTGTCTTGACCTACAGATTGATAATTTGACAAATGAAATATTTGTCTGACAGTGCACATACACTGAAAAGTTTTGATGCAATTTTATATGGATAAATCACATTCATTGAGTACCCCAATGATTATGAGATCACTTGACATAAATGATGATTCGGTTTGATCTCAAAAGAAGGATGAAGAGTTTCTTGGTGATGAAACTCTATCTTGGTGCAATCAGGGCACTAGTGCATCTTACTAACAATATTTGACCAGATATTTGTTTTGCAGTAAATTTACTGGCAAGATTCTGTTTCTCCCCGATAAAAGGACATTGAAATGGTGTTGAGCACATGATTGAATATCCTCGAAGGACCATAGTTATGGGTTTATTCTATTCCGAGGAATCCAAGACAAAATTGATTGGTTACGCAAATGCAGAATATTTATCTGATCCGCATAAAGCTCTATCTCAAGCACGCTATGTGTTTGCATGTGGAGGCACAATAATATCCTGGCGATCAATGAAGCAAACAAATGTTGCTATGCAGAAATAAAAGTCCTCCATGAAGCAAGTTGAAAGTGCGTTTGGTTGAGATAAATGACACACCATATTCAAGAAATGTGTGGTTTTTCTTTAAAAAAGAATATACCAACCACAATGTACGAAGATTGGAGACATCATCACAAGAAATTAAGTGATGTTTTAATCAGGGGGAGTATAATACGCGTTGCACTCTTTTTCCCTTGATCGAGGTTTTTTCCCATTGGGTTTTCCCGGCAAGGTTTTTAATGAGGCAACAAATAGTGCGTATCAAAAGATATGTGTACTCTTTTTCCTTCACTAGAATTTTTTCCACAGGGTTTTCCTAGTAAGGTTTTAACGAGGCACGTTATCTATGGACATCCAAGGGAGAGTGTTATAAATCCATTGAATTGTGTGGATTGTCCTTTAGATATACTCAAGATTTAATTATATTCATGTATACATGTTTCCAAGGTGATAAGAACCATTTGGATAACTATGTACCTACTAATTGGGCATTTATCATGGAGGCCTTTGGGATGATATTTCAACTCTATAAATAGAGATATCATTCACCTTTTGTAGAACACACTTGAATAAGAAGAAAGTCTTATCTTCCATCTTACTTCTCTTGTCTTCATCTCTTTATATTTATATTGCCATGAGTTTGATTTTATAACATAATCCTATTATTTGTATTTAAATTTGACTATTAATATCTTAGGTAATTATTTAACCATAATTTTTTTTTATATTATAAAGTTGAAGGAGTAATTGAATTGATTTTCAAATAAAATTTATTAAAAGAAAAACTGACGAGAAAAAAGAAGAACGAAAAGACCATGAAAGAGAAACAAAAGACAGAAATTAAAATTAAGGAAAAGTCATCGACCGCCCTTTAAAGTTGTCCGCATATTTCACTTAGACACTTTAATTAAGTCTTGTACCTGTTGAACACCTAAATTATTCAAAACATGTACATATTTAACACAAAATATTGATATGGTAAGAAATGTGTTTTGCACTTCCCTGAAGCGCGTGAAAAGGCTTAAAATATTGTTTTCTTTAAATTTTTTTTTTATATTTTTCTTCTTTTATTGACACTTGACATTATAATTAACTTTAAATATTTTTCTTCTTTTATTTACATTTTCTCAAAAAAAAAAAAAAAGCACCCCACTCCCTGTCTATCATCTTCTTCATAATTTAGTTTGCAAAATTTCTTCATTTTAGCTCCAACATTGTTTTTTTTTTTATACAAAAAATTTATATCTTCCAAATATGAAGATAAATGAAAATCAATTATGAAGATTCAAATTTGAAGAAAGTCTTCGTATTATTTATTTCAAATCTCATAAAAATAAGAAACAAATACGAACAAGATGAAAGAATATAAATGACTTTTACGTATAAAAAAGTTAGCCGATATGTATTTATCATAATTTTCGAACAATAATTTTTACTCAAATTCATATGTGTTCATTAAATTTATCAAAAATGTTATTAAAAAATTGAAAAAAATAATTTTGGAGCTACCAATTTCATTTTGTCATCGATGTAGAGTTAAATAACCGTCAACAAAATTTTCTTTCTTCTTCACTCTTAGTATTAAATGAGTATATATATTTTTAAAAATTTAATCTTGAAGTTATTTGAAAAGATGAGATTTTGTAATTTGAGAAAAAATGTGTTTTGGAGAAGAAGATGAAGATGGATATGAAAGGGGGTTGGGGTGGGTGGGGTGGGTTGGGTTAAAATAGGTTAACATTTTCATTTTTTCTTTTTCTTTTTTAAAAAATTAGATACTAAATGTTGTTTTTTTATAATTTTCCGGGGCCAAATGTCAAATGTTATATTTTAATTAGTCATTTTGCCATGTCACTGCAAGTGTATCACACACTCTTCACATTTTTTGTTGATTATCAAAAAAATGTCTAATAGGAACGACTTTTGCATAGGTAAAAGTGTTTAATTGGTAATGATCTTAGTTGAGGTGTCTAAGTGAATTATGCGGACAACTTTAAGGGGTCGTTAATGACTTAAGCCTAAAAATTAAGAGTGGGTACCATAAATTAGAATATAACTGCAATAAAAGATACCCTCACACAACTAATACAAGTTGTACCTCTCCTATAGTAGAATTTTTTTTTGTCTAAAACAAATATAAGAGCTACTAAGAAAGTATAAAATAAAGAAAATAGACACAACTCCCACCACAAGGAAAAGAGGAGAAAAAGTTGTCGAAGATTACTATCGTCTTCATCTATATATGAAACATCATTGCCCTGTAACAAGGGTGATTCGTGATTATGGTTAAGAAAGCAAATTGAATCAAATTAACCAACCGATTTTTTTTAAAAAAATATTATTTTGTTTGGTTTTAAATTTTAAAAATCGATACTTTTTGTTTGATTTTAGTTTTACTAAAATACAGTAGCAAAATAACAAAAATCGAAATGATAAATTAAATATATAAATTTTATAATTATTTATATATTGTTCATAAATAAAATATAAATATTTTGTTAAATTTTAATTAACTTAAGTTTTTTTCTCAAGCCAAAACTAAAATTTTAGCCCAACTATTACAATTCTAAGTCCAAGTCCATCAAAATTCATTACTTTAATCTTTTGGAAAAAATTAGAAATTAAGTCATAATACATGACATATTTAGTCAAAATAACAACATTTTAAAATATTTATTTAAAATGTCAGAATGAAAATATTTTAACGAATAAAATGTATCCTTATTTAATTCATTTACTTTTCTTTTATTTCTCAAATTAGGCCCACTTTTTGACTAAAAATAGTAGACCCCATTAACACTTTTCATTCTTTAAATATTTTTAACCAAATTCTATCATTTCTCTTTTTCTCTCTAAAGATTTTATTCATTATTTCATATCCTCATATAACTTTAAATCTTGTCTTTTTTCTTAAATCAAAATCCTCTACTTTTCTAAGAAATCTTAGAAATCATTTAATGGATTTTCAACAATTGTCGAAGTATTGAGATACAGAAATATTTTATATGTTTCATATGTCGAATCTGAATTTGGATTTGGAAGAAGTATCTGGTGACGACGTGTCATTTTTAAAGTGTCAATATTAGGATAACTCGCTCAAAAGTATTGAATGTGATCTGGAAGATGTGTCATGTGAAGAAGTGTCATTTTCGAATGTCAACGTATAAAAAATTAATAAAATTGTTGAAGATCAGGGTGATGAAAAATAACTTTATGGCATGTTGCATTTTGTATCTAAACTATCAAATTGTATTCTTTTCTGTTTTTATTAGTTGTCGCATTTTGTGTTCATTACAAAATTCATGTGTATCTGGTTAAAATTTGAGTTTTTTTAGGTGTAACTTGTATTTATTTTGTAGGTGGGATTCATTTCAAATTATGTGTATGTTTAATTTTGTATTAGATAAGTAGTTTTAAAGAATTTTACATCCTATTCTAAATTAGGTTTCATACGATTTTTTTTGGTATATATTCTAACTATGTTACGCCAATAAGTGTTATAATTCTTTTTTATTTTGTATTAATTCTACGTGTATGCGAACAAGTTTTAGATTTTTTGGGCTCACTTTGTTTTTCAATATCATTTTCTATTTCAATCTCACTTTGCAGTGGCGGAGGTAGAATTTTATCTAAGGGGTATCAAAATATTAAGAAATAAAATCGCATAAAGTCAAGGAGTGTAATATGCAATATATATACATAAAAAATAACTAATTATATTTTTTTCAAATTAAACAAATGACAAAAATACATAAATCAACCATATAACAAGCTAAGACATATACATTTTTGATAAATATTAAAGGAACTATATATCAAAATATTGATTCAATCTTTTTCCCTTTTGGTCATGTTTACATATATACTATATCAATTATAATACGTATGACTAAAAATAAAAAATTGAAGTTCAAATAAATTATGAGTTACGACACTTGCAAATTAACAAAATATACGTGTACATTATTAATTAAGAAGACAAAACTTTCTTTGTATATTCTTTTTTTTTTTTTTGGAATTATTAAGAACAAAGGAGCAAAAAAACGCTCAACACAAATCATGACAACATTTAAGCTTTTAAAAATGTAACTAAAGAATTATTGGTGTTGTTTTTACCTTTTCTGATGTTTCAAGTTCTATGTTTTACTTTAGTTTATTATTAAGTATATATATTCACTCAAATAAAAAAAAAATTACATAACTCATGTTAACAATTTAAAACAAATGTTGTTATGGAGTTACTCTAAAGACTAAAATATTGTTATTTTGATAAATTTTTCGTGTCTTTACCTACTCGACCTCATATATGATTATCACATTTTCTCTTATTTGAATCATTTTGTTCGTGTAATAATAATTCTACTATTGTATAAGTGCTTAATTGAACCGACAGTAGCTTTCTGTAGATTGTTCATGTACTAGGTGTTTCTGTCTATCGAGATACGTATGTTGTAAAAAAGTTTATTACTTTCAATCTGAAAAAATTGAACCAAACCAGCAATAACCAAAGTGATGATTAATTTTTTTTTATTTGGTTTGGTTTGATTTGAAAATTTAAAAAACCGGTTAAATTGATTTCGTTTTGATTATAGCCAATAATCGATATATCCAAATCAAACCATGAACACCCCTATTGTAACCTAACTATACTAAGTGGCATATCAAGAGTAGAATCAGTACAAACAACATGCACTGGTATGGGTTATCGATCCCACCAAATTCATGACCGAATATAAAGTAGATATTCAGAAGATTCGAATGATATACCACCCTAAGTATTTATCTACACACTTTTACCATTTCAAGTTTAGAGTATGTTTGGTATGAGGGAAACATTTTCCAGAAAATGTTTTTCAATTTTTTCATGTTTGGTTGGGACAAAAGTTTTGAAAAATGTTTTTTCAAATCAACTTATTTTCCTCAAAACTAAGGAAAATGACTTCCCTTCAAAAATTAAGGAAAACATTTTCCAAAACTCTCTTCCAATTTCAAGTTACATTTTTTTTTTTTGGAAAAAACATCAATTTTAAAAAATATTTTCAATTTCAAAATTTTATTTTTTCACCCGATCTTGACCCCACCCTCCACCGGCCAGCCCCCCAACCCCACCCCCTCCCCCTCCCCAATAAATTAATTTTGCTTTTTAAAAATATTTTCAACTTTAATTTTTTATTTTTAAACTCCTAACCCACCCCCTCAGCCCCCCTACCAGCCCCACCCACCCCTAACCCCCCAAAAAATTAATTTGTTTTTTCAAAATACTATCAACTTCAAATTTTTATTTTTTCACTCCTACCCCTCTCCCTCCCCCCGCCCCCACCCACTATACCTCTCCACCCCACCCCCTCCCCCACCCCCAAAAAATAATAATTTTGATTTAAAAAATATTTTCAATTTCATAAATTATTTTTATTCTAGTAAAATAAAAGATGTTTCTTAAAAACATTTTAAATTATTCCTGGAAAATATGTTCTACTCACCAATCAAACATGAGAAAATAAGTCCAAAATCTACTTGTTTTACAGGAAAACATTTTCCATGAACAACATTTTCCTCCATATCAAACACACCCATAATGTCAATAAACTAGTACATTTTGATCCAGTATTTTATCTCATTCTATTTCCAACTTCACCATTTAAGATTGGGTCCTCCTACAACTCTAACGCTTTCCAAATCTGCCTTTTTTTTTTTTTTTATCATTCTAAGAATTTTCAAACCTACCTTGATTAGATATATCTTCACAAACATACAATCCACATAAATCAATTTATAAGACCAACAATCCTAGTCATCAACCTTATCTAACCAAACATGAAATATCTCTCACATGATTACATACAAAATTCATACATGAGCCTAACTCACCTTTTAAGTAACTTGGACCACCCAAAGATCCTCTAAGACATAGTCACTCGTATTTAATATGCAATCCAGTTCTGCATGAGAACCATAGATCCCATCATTAAGTACACCAATTGTCCTCTCAGGGATCAACATGCAATAAACATAACATACTAAAGAGATCTAGTCCACTTATGGGACCAAACAAGTAAAATAACGTCACAAAGAAGTAAACTTGATTCTCTTATGAAATCCACACAAATTGTTAGTATATCGGTGTGGTATCCGAGTTAATTATTACTGATACATATCATGTGTGGTATTTGAGTCAACTATTACTACTTAATTTTAATGTGGTATCCATTAATCATTAGTATTTCATATATCGATGTGGTACCCGAGCCAACCATCAATCACAAGTAACATGTACAATCACAATACACACCAACATGAAATCACAAGTAAATAAACATGTTCATTCATTAGCCTTGTAGTTTTTCCCACATGCATAGCACAAATAATATTACAAGTAGTTAACATGCACACGTTACATATCTTAAAAAAAGAGACGCCTAATGTGTATATATATATATATATATATATATATATATATATATATATATATATATATATATTTAGCATGATGAGCATGACTAGGTCAATATTGATGACACAAACAAATTTATCTATCTCTTACGGTAGATGCATTATTGATTGCGGTCTACATACTGAATAAACTGAATCAGTATCATCCACTCCTTATTAACTGGTCATAAACAAACTTGAATGATCTATGACTTTGGGTTTGTGCGGTATATACTAAAGATCGTTTCGATGAATTTGATAAACTAAGTCTAAAAAGAAAAAAAAAATCTTTATAAGGTACTCTGAAAACTTCAAAGGGTATGAATTCATTGAAGGACTTGAGGATGAAAGTATTACTGAAATAGTATCATGAGATGTAAGATTCTTGAAAAATAATTTTTTCAAAAAAGAGTGAAATACATGAACGTGAGCCTTCAATTACGTAAGAGTGCAAGAAAATGTGTACCTAAACAGTCTTATGAGATTGGGGATTATGTTTTCTTAATATCCTCCACATAACTAGATGAACCTAAGTATGTGAGTGAGGCTTTATTGAGCCCAAAAAAGAACGAATGGTTAAGAGTGATGAAGAAAGAATTAGAGTTTATAAAAACCTGGTCATGATAAATCAAAAATTAAGTTTTACAAATTTAACAGTACGTGAGATTCTTTTTTTAAAAAGTAATAGATATAGCTTCTTAAAAAATGAAGAAAACATAGGCCCCAAACCATTAGTTTAATTACCTTTAATGTGATGGCAAAATATAAATTCAAAATAATTTGCTTAAATTCTCTGGATAAGTATTGTTTATGGTCAAATATTTATGTCTATTTAACTTAAATTAAAATAGGATGACATGCATTTTTAGTTAAAAAATAAATAAATTAGAAAACAAATTGACATAAAAAAGGAATATGATAATAACTACTACCGACCAAACTTACGTAAACAAACAAATATCTAAAATAAATCAACAAAAAGAAATTTCTCTAACATGTCTATTTATGATTTAGTCTGTTTACTCAGAATGATATGAAATAATAAATTATTAATTTTAATTAAATGTTATAGTCATAAATTTTTTTATTTGTAATTCACAACAAATATTCCATGTTTTTTGTTATATGGCAGGACCCATTCGGTAATACATATGTGTCGTATATATCTAATATAATTTTATTTATATACACTTACTATGTTTTAGTTTGTATACCGACAAATACAAATTTTGCAGGACCCATTCGATATACATATGTGTTGTACACATATAGTAATTTTGTTTATACAATTACTATATGCTTTAGTTTCAAATATCGAAATATATAAATACAAATTTTTACGTATATGTATATTGAATTATAAAATTAATAGTCACAACAAACATAAAGTTTGTTATTGAACGCAATACAAACTAACAAAAAAACATATAAATATAATTTTTATGTTTGATAAATCTAAAATTTACTCTTTAAGATTTAATTAGTAAGTATTTAGGCATAAAAATATAATACTTAAAAATAACAATTAAAGTAATTCCTTTAAAATGAATATTTTAAAAATTAAAAACATATATTTTAGACATTATTTTTAAAATAAATTAATCTTAATATGTCCAGCCACAACACAAGCTTTATAAATTAGTCTTTAGATAAATAATACTGCTTAAAGTCAAATATTCCAAACGCAGCGTAAATGCTATCGAAAAAGACAAACATTTGGATAGCAAACAAAATAACAAGAAGAAGAAAGAGACAAACACACCTATATCATATCTACTTTGTAGAAATCGTATATTTGGTGACATTTTCCTAACTTTGTATTATAAATTTCTATCAATGAAAATTATAATTATGGACACAAATATTTTGAGCCAACTCATAAATCGAAAGTCATAATTAGAACATTTAGATACAACAATATAAGAAAGTTATATATATATTTTTTCTAAATCGTACGATTTTATCTTTTATATATATATATATATATATATTATATATATATATATATATATATATATATATTATATATATATATATATGCTTTTCTAAGCTTGTAATCTTAAATAAAATGTCACACATTCACATAAGAACTTACTTACTCAATATAAAAAATAATATTCTTTTATACATACATAAAAGAAAATTTATAATTAAGCCATATAAATTAAAACAAAAAAATATTTATTATCAAGGATTATATCAATTTAAGCCTTTTCTTCTCAAGAAAAAAGGAAAGGAATAATTAATTCGGAGACAAAAACATTTTAGGTATAGATGACTTTGAGTTTTGACTCCCAAAATAATTAAAACAAATAAAAAAGATAAAACAAAAAAGTCGAATCCTTCTCCATTAAGATTTCCATCATAGAGAAAACATGAATAAAAGAAAGAGGAAGATAACCATTTTATCAACTAATAGGCATGTTAATTAATTTATTTGTTTCCAAAGAAAAGAAAAGGTTCCTTTTTTGTTTATTCAATTATTATTAACAAAAAAAAAAAAGAAAGATGTGGGATCCAAATTCTTTGCACCAACCTCTCACCAACTTTGACAATGATCAACCATCCTACCCACAAACTTTCTTTTTGGGTGCACCTCCTACTTTAATATTATTGCTTTGCCCCCACTCACCAAACATGATCTTGAGGTGTTAATTAGAAATATTATTTTCTCTCCATTTTATTTTATGTGATGAAATATAATTTTATATGAATTTTTTTTTAATTTATGGTCGGAATAAGTAATAGGTAATTTATGTAAATATAAATTATTTCATTAAGGATATAATGAATCTTTTAGAGTTGAATCATTACTAATAGAAATGTGTTATTAGGCTGACTAAACATAAAATGAGAAGTATAAATTAGAACAAAGAAAGTAATGCTCCATCTGTCTTAATTTATGTGAAATTTTTGTTTTTCGAAAATTAAACAATATAAATTTTATAGGAAATTTTACATATGGAATATTTAATTTTTTTGAAATGAAATTTTGTATATTTGAAAACTACATGAAAAGCTAGGAATATAAATCAGAATAATTGACAATTTCAAATAGTTAAAAGATATATGAAAAATTATAATCAAAGATAGACTTATTTGAATATCGAAAAGAATATATCAAAATATGTTACTTATTACATTTTAAATCAAAGATAGACTTAATCATACATTTTTTTTCTTAAATACTGTGTCAAGTTAAATTAGGTTATAAAATATTAGAATATCGACCACACTTAATACACGAAAGTATTTCTAAATGAAGATCCTTTGCTGGTTTCTTTTACCGAGTCTCTGAAACAAATCAAGCCGTTGAATGAATTCATCTGACGGTTGAGATTCATTCATAACTACTCAGTGGGACCCATACAAGCATTGACAAAACTCGCCAACCATGAACCCGGTTCAAGCCCGGTCCATGCATACACGATAATCACAAGGTCCGAATCGAACCGGACTCATTTTGTTCTTATATATAGAGGTTCATATAGTCTATAGTTTCTTAACTCAAAATACACATTAGAAAATCCTTTCACAATAAACCAAAAAAACAAATCAAAGAAATGGCTGAGAAGAATGGTGAAGTTCAAGAAATCAAACACCAAGAGGTTGGCCACAAAAGCCTTTTGCAAAGTGATGCTCTTTATCAGGTATAAATTAATTGTCAGATCGAAAAATAATCAGTTAAATAATTTTTATCAAAAAAGTTATACTATGTATTGAATTTTGTTCATATTGTTAACCAAAGTCTTAACTATATCGAAAAGCTGTTTAAGTTCTTATATTTAGACTTCTTTTGTCTCAATTTATATATTATTTTCTTTTTTTGGATGATTCCAATTATATATCTAAATTTTGATCGCTATTTTAAAATGGATTTTCCATAATATTTATTGACATAAGAAAATTTGCATCTTATAATATTTTTAAATATCTAAATTTTGATTTCAAATTTAGTTTCAGATGTAATCAGTTAAATCAAACGGGTGATTTTCTCATTGTTAGTGATATATTAATTACTGCCATAAACTGAAAATTGATAAATCGAATTGCTAATTAACTCTCAGACGATAAGTAGTGAAAATTATCACATAAAGTAAGCCGAACAGATTATTAAATTTGGTTATTACAAAAGAATAATAGCATATACACCAATATATACAGTTTGGTTATTACAAAAGAATAATAGCATATACACCAATCTATACAGTTTGGTTATTACAAAAGAATAATAGCATATACACCAATATATAATTTCTATCGAAACATGAAATCTTAAATTCGTCTCTGACTAATGATCGCTCCGTTTGTATTATATTTATAGTATATACTTGAGACCAGCGTATATCCTAGAGAGCCAGAATCCATGAAAGAACTTAGGGAGGTGACTGCTAAGCATCCATGGTGAGTAATTAATTAAATTTCATACCTAATTATGATACAATTATACATTGTTATTTTTTTTTCCGAGTGAACTAATTAATTAATAATCTATATATGTTTGAAATTAACAGGAATCTAATGACAACATCAGCAGATGAAGGTCAGTTTTTGAACATGTTGTTGAAATTGATAAATGCAAAAAATACAATGGAGATTGGAGTATATACTGGCTACTCCCTCCTTGCTACAGCCCTTGCTATTCCCGAAGACGGAAAGGTACGTAACAATTTAACTTTAAAATATGTATATTTTTATTTTAATAAATAGTTTTTTGAACTAAATTTCATATTAATCAACTAAATATATAAAATAAAATATGTATATTTTTATTTTAATAAATAGTTTTTTGAATTAAATTTCATATTAAGTCAACTAAATATATAAAATGATCATGATAGATGTATTAGTTTTCTTCCACTAGTAGATTAGATAAATCCACCATAATTGTCCCAAATAAGAATAAAAGAAGAAAGAAACAAAAGAAAGTTTCTTCTTAGGAATATTGTAGATGTTATCTTTTGAGAAATATTTTTTCGTTTATAACCTTATTAGGTGGGAGTAGGGTCAGAATATTATATTAGAGTTAGATATCGTATAAGATTTATAAATGAATACTTAACTAATAATAAGTTACTACATAAATTAAATTATTTTTTTTAAAACAGAGACATATGCCACTTAATGATAATACAAGTTACAACAACAAATATATAATATATCCTAACGGAGAAGGGTCAAAAATATCTTTTTACCATTTGAATTGATATAAAAGTATCTTTTATTCGCCTTTCGGTCCTCTCGACGTTAATGTTTTGACTTTAAATACCCTTATTTTTAACGTTCTACACTCATAAGTTAGATGAATGACAATATTATACCTAGTCACATAATTTAAGAGTATTTTAGGTTCTTCTTCGTTTGACATAATTTTTAATTATTTAACATATGATCTCATATGATATTTGCAGGTCGAAAGATAAATGAAATACTTGTGTATCAATTTGAATAGTTAAGGGACATTTTAGGCCCTTCTAAATTTTTTTTTTCTTTTTCCTTGGTTTTGTTTCTTTAATAGTTCTATTTACTACTATTTAATTAGTCTCTCCAAGGCATATAACACCATGAACCATTTATTTATATATATATTTTTGCAGATATTGGCAATGGATATTAACAGAGAAAATTACGAAATTGGCCTTCCCATAATTGAAAAAGCCGGTGTATCACACAAGATTGATTTTAGAGAAGGCCCTGCTTTGCCCCTTCTTGATCAATTACTTGAAGATGTGAGTTTCATTTCATTTCATTCAAATTTTAACCTTTTTTTTTAAAATAATCAAATTATAATTAGCTATAAATATTATCGTTAATTTATTTTTAGAAAAACAATCATGGCACATATGATTTCATATTTGTGGATGCTGACAAGGACAACTACATCAACTATCACAAAAGGATTATAGAATTAGTGAAAGTTGGTGGTGTGATTGGGTACGACAACACCCTATGGAATGGGTCTGTGGCTGCACCAGCTGATGCACCAATGAGAAAATACGTAAGGTATTATAGAGACTTTGTATTGGAACTTAACAAAGCCTTAGCAGAAGATCAAAGGGTCGAGATTTGTATGCTTCCTATTGGTGATGGCATTACCCTGTGCCGCCGTATCATCTGATCGTTTTACATATTTTTCTGCTTTTTTTCTTTTATTTTAATTCAACTATCCCAAAAAAAGTGTCTTTCTTTGTATTTTTTTTTTTGGTTATTATTATTGAAAGGGAGAAAGTTACCCTTTTGATTTATGAGTTAATTTTCACTATTTGTAATGATAAAAGAAATTGTATGTCAATGTACTTTTTATAATTACAAGCATTATTGAACATTAAGTTTCTTTTGAATTATTTATAATTAGATATTTAGTTCTAAAAATATACGTCTGACTAATTCTTTTTGTATAATAAAACGAAAGAAGCATAAATTATCCTTCCTTCTTATATAAGTTGTTATAGTTTAACTATAATTCACTTAAATAAATAAACAAATAAAATTTGCAAGTATTATAATGAAAAACTTTCGTAAATTCTGCGTGAAACCAAAATTAGAAAAGAAGAAAGAAATGTTAAATTTATACATTAGGGTCATGATTTAATGGTTGATTCATATATTTTATTCCAATAGGATCATGATTGGGAAGTGCTATACCCTTTCATGAATTTCACTTAAATGATTTTTAGTTAATCAAATCAGTATATTTTAAATATGGCATGATTAAATTTTTTTTTTTCATATTTTTTCTTGCTTTCATATAAACGTTAGAAGAATATATATATTTTTTTTTATAAAAAAAGTATCATCATGGGTTTGAATGTTAAAGGTTAATTCATACATAACTTTGTTAGATTACATAGTGCACATAAATATCCACATAGCTTGCTTGATCAAATTTTTAGGAAATAAAAAATGTTTATGTTTTTTTTTTTGTTAAAGGTCTGAAATATGTTCGATTTTTTATCAAAATTGTTGTAACAATATCAAACTTTGAAAAATACCTTTTACCCCATGCATTATTTAATATTGTATTTTAAAGGTATATATATGTGTGTTCATATGAACATAAAAAATATTACATAATTATAAATAGATATGTGTCCACGTGGACACATATATACCTTTAAATTACACTATTAATTAGTGCAGGGAAACATATCCTCCATAAAATTTGATGTCGTAACAACAATTTCGGCCAAAGTTAAAGTATTCTTCAAATCTTTTTTTTTTTTTTTAAAAATAGTACTTGTAAAAGAAAATGAATATGTTTGGTCAAAATTTTAAATATATAGATGATATCTTTATTTTAATAATAATTGCAGTAGTCTTTTTCCAGTTTTTAAGTCAGAGAAAAAAAAGTGCTTTCAATTACTGCCTAGTAATAAACGTAATATGCATTCAATTTTTTTTTTTTGCTATTCACTGGGCTTTAAGAGTGAAACAAACCTAGCGCCGCCGTTAGCAACCATGACAGTGATGATGGCTGGCCAACAGACTTATGCTAGTTTATTGCACCCTACAACAGGATCTGTGGAATCTTTGCCGCTCAAGCCTATTTCATACTTGCATGGAGAACCTCGTTTAGTTTGGAATCAATCAACAAATGATAGTCAATGAAAATCTCCAATATCTATGGTTAGAAAATCTTCATATTGGTGGCCTGAGATACAAGAACTACGCAGACTGATCCCCAAAAAAAAAACAATGTAGCCTGAAAGGTGAATGCAATATAGGGTTATTGACGAATAGTTATGTGCTGATTAAGGCGACCTTATTGTAGGATTTGTTAACTTGTTTTCGAAGTCGATTTCTACATTAGCAAAAAAAATGGGACATACCCGATGAGAAATATTAAAGTGGGATACTGCGATGACAGATCTCATTCCCATCATTACCCCTATTTTATTTGGGAAAGAAATGATTTTTTCCTTAGATGTTTGTTATGATCTTCCTAAGATCACAAGCTCAATCCACCAACAAAATCAAAAATGTAGAAAAAACCAACTGTAAAATTTATTGATAATCGAAGTCCTTTATTACAACTGATGATACTAACAACTATGGAACCTACTGCTACGCCATTGATGATCAGCAAGGAAAAGAAGAAGAAGAAGAAGACTGAGAAAGAAACGAATCTGGATTGAAGAAGAGAGAAGGAAGCAGAGAAGAGAATTTGTGTGACTCCTATTTTTTCAGTTATTCCTCTCTCTCTTCCAGCATGACTACTTATAACAACCTCCACCAACAACCTGTACCCACGTGTCATAATCCTCACCCTCAACTTTCATTAATCAACTTTCAATGTTCATTTTATATTTCTGTTAACCTTTCCATTTTATGTTATTGCCTGATTCAAGGATCGAATCCCTGCAACCCATACTTTTATCCTTTAACTGCAGTTCATAACATTCCCTTCCCCATCAAAGCATCCTTGACCTCAAGGATTAGAATCGAAACCAGGAAACTTAGCCTTCAAAAAATCATAATCCTCCCAAGTGGCATCCTCCGGTGAAAGATTAGACCACTGAACCAAAACCCGAACAGCAGCCACATTGTTTCGTTTGACCATCTGCCGCTACAAAATTGCCACTGGCTTAACCAAAAACTGTCCGTCGTCATTTGTATAAGGCAATTATGATTGTATGACCACTCGATCTCCGACCTTCTTCTTTAACAACGAAACATGAAAAACTGGATGAATCTTAGAATGCGAAGGTAGAGCTAATTTATAAGCCAACAACCCAATTCTTTCGACTATCAAATAAGGACCGTAATATTTAGATTTGATCTTCAAATTTCGTCTCAAAGCAATGGAAGTCTGCCGATATGGTTGAAGCTTTAAGTAAACCCAATATCCCACTAAAACTCACTCTCGGTCCTTTTCTTATCCGCAAAAAATTTCATTCTAGCATGGGCAGTAGCTAGATTGTCTTTTAACAATTGAAGAAATTGTTGTCGATGCATCACCGCGTCTTCTGCTGCCTGTACTACTGTCTCCAAAAGAGGGCCAATCGAAAGTTGAGGCGGAGTATAACCATACAACGCTTCAAATGGAGTACATCGCAGACCCGTGTTGAAGTTGGTTTTATACCACCACTCTGCAGCAGGTAGCCATTGTTTCCACTGCGTAGGACTGCTTGTAGTCATACATTGAATGTAATTTTCCAGACACCTATTGACTCTCTTAGTCTGTCCATCACTCTGAGGATGATAGGCCGAACTATAGTGCAATTGTGTACCCATTAGTTTGAACATTTCCTGCCAGAAGTTACTCAAAAATACCTTGTCTCTGTCAGACACAATACTGTCGGGAATACCATGTAACCTATGAATATGTCTCCAATATAACTCAACTATTGTCAGAGCAATATACGGATGAGACATAGCTATAAAATGGGCATACTTGGTAAACCGATCTACCACCACTAATATCACTCTTTTAGCTTTCGACTTCGGCAAACCTTCTATAAAGTCCATGTTAATATTACTCCATGCTTGATTAGGAATTGGCAATGGCTCCAGTAAACCGGGATAGGCTGCATTGTCGTCCTTGTTACGATGGCAAACCTCACACTAAGCTACATATTCATTCACCATAGCTCTCATTCTTGGCCAATAGAAATATTGAGTTAACTTTTTGAAAGTGCCCAATTGGCCCGAATGTCCACCCAAAGGAGTGTTATGAAAAGTAGAAATTAGTTATTGTCGTAAAGGCCCTTTGGAACCCACATAAACCTTGCCTTTCTTCGTTAAAACCCCATTGACGTTATGCCACAAACTAGGCCCGTGAACATCTACTGATATCAATCTTATCAGCTGTTGAACATAAGGATCCTCCGTATAACTGTGCATTATTTCTTGTATCCACATTGGCGTAATCATACTCACAACTATCCGTAAACCTGTCAAAGACTTTTCACTCTCTTGTAACCTTTCATCTCGTCTGGATAGAGCATCTGCTACCCTATTCTCCGCTCCTTTTTTGTATCGCACCTCATAATTAAGGCCTAATAATTTCGTTAATCCTTTTTGTTGTATAGCTGATGTTACTCGTTTTTTCAACAGATATTTCAAACTGTAATGATCAGTCTTGACCACAAAGTGTTTGAACTGTAAATAATGTCTCCATTTATCCACTGCGTTAAGTAGAGCCATATACTCCTTCTCATAAATCGACTTGTCCCTATGTTTAGGAGCCAATACTTTGCTAAATAACGAAATTGGCCTTCCTTGCTGCATAAGTACAACTCCAATACCCCTATGACTAGCATCAGTCTCTACCACAAACTCTTGGGTATAGTGAGGAAGAGCCAATACATGTGTTGTCATCATATCTATTTTAAGAGCTTCAGAGGCAGTTTCGGCATCCACACTCCATTTGAAGGCTTCATTTTTTAACAAATCATTGAGTGGCCTGCTGATGGTCCCATAATTTGCACATACTTTCGATAGTAACCTGTTAGCCCAAGAAATCCTCTTAGATCCCGTAAGGTCATAGGTCTAGGCCATTCTATCATAGCTCGAATCTTATGAGGATCGGTAGCCACCCTTTCCTTAGTAATAACATGACCTAAGTACTCCACTTGAGTTTGCCCAAAAGAACATTTAGACTTCTTTGCACACAACACATTAAGCCTCAAAGTTTCAAATACCACCTGCAGATGTTGTAAATGCTCCTCCATATTTCGGCTATAGATTAATATATCATCGAAAAAGACTAGAACAAACCTTCTGAGAAACGATCTAAAAATCTGATTCATTAATGCTTGAAATGTTGCTGGAGCATTGGTAAGTCCGAAAGGCATTACTCTAAACTCATAATGGCCCATGTGAGTCAGAAATGCCGTGTTGTGCACATCTTCCATCTTCATCCTAATTTGATGATAACCAGCCCTCAAATCTACCTTAGAAAAGATTGACGCCCCATGTAGTTCATCCAACAAATCATCGACTATAGGTATGGGATACTTGTCTTTAATGGTCAAGTCATTCAATCCTCTATAATCGACACAAAACCTCCATGTTCCATCCTTTTTCTTTGCTAACAATGCTGGTGAAGAATAAGGCGATTGCCTAGCCTGTATGATTCCACTACTGAGCATCTCGTTCACCTGCTTCTCTAACTCATTATTTTGATGGAAATTATATCTATAGGGCCTCGGACTAACCGGCATAGCTCCCGGCTTAAGAGGTATGGCATGGTCAAACAGTCTTGCCGGTGGCAGTGACTTCGGTTCTGCAAAAATATCAGCATATTTAACCAACACATTCTGAAGTCCATCATCGATTACCTCCTCCTCACTGTTTGTCATCATGTTCATCATAAAAAGATGAGCAACTATAGCTTGACCCTTATTCAACATCTTTTTCATTGATCCACTAGATAGCATACTCAAACTTCCCTCACCTGCAATTCCCGGTAGCACTAACTTATTAGCTTTCCTGCCTATAGTAACACTTCCGTTCATGATCAAACTTAGTCGGATTATTTTTCTTCATCCAATCATTTCCTAAGACCAATGCACAACCACCCAAGGAAATAATGAGAAAATCTTCTATGAAAAGTCTATCCTGCATTTTCCACGAATATCCTTTACAGTGAGAGTTGCACATTACGTAATTACCATCTGCCACTTTCACTCGTACAGGCAAACATGGATGAGGCTGGTAGCCTGATGCGGATACGGTATGCTTATTAATGAAGCTATGAGTGCTTCCCAAATCAATTAAAATTACCAGTTGTCGCTTCTTCATAGTCCCCCCGACAAGAATTGTATTCTCTCCTTTGTTATGACCAGTTAATGCATTAAGACACACAGCTTGTTGTACCTCTTGTTCGACTACTCCTTCAATGGTTATCTCCTCCATGTCTTCCAATACTGACATCTGATCGACTTTCCTTTCCTTCTCAATGAATCCAGTTAAATAATTCAACCGTCTCGTTTTGCATATATGTCCCTGCCTATATTTCTCTCCACAATGGAAACACAAGTGATTCGACTTCCTAAACTCGTAAACTTCAAGAGTAAGTCGGTAAGGCCCATTCCTATTAACCATTGCATTAGATGTTTTTCCTACTTCCTGCATAGCTTCCGGCAACACTCGGTTCACTGTTCTATTCCTCCTTCGTGCAGCTTTGATAGCCATTTCCTTCATCCTCACTTTCTCTACAGCTTCTTTCAACGTTCTCGGTTTGAACATTTTAACCTCAAATCTAATTTCCTCCTTCAAAGCTCCAATAAAACTATGTAGGAAAGGAGCTTCGTTCAAAGCCAGATTTCGTATAAGCATTTGAGCTTTAAGATCTTCAAATCTCCCTAAAAACTCATCCACAGTACCGATTTGTTGTAGCTTGTTAAACTCTTCCACCACATCACTTACTACAATTTTTCCAAACATGCTGATTAAATCTTTTTTAAACTCGAGCCAATTCGGTATTCCTCCGCTTAACACCATCGACTGATACCAGACTTCAGCAACATCAGTCAAGTACAAAGCAGCCATTTCTACCCTCTGTTCATTACCCACTCTGTATTGTATAAAAAATCTCTCACACTTTCGAATCCACACCTTCGGCTTTTGACCTGCAAAATTAGGTAAATCCCACCTCGATAACGTCACAGCATTCGGCTGAACTCTATTGGGATTATCCCCATTCAAAATAGGTAGTAAACCTACTCCCACATTTGGAACCACCAGAGATCTTTCCAGCACTCCTAATCTCTCCAAAATTAAATCTAATGCTCCTTGAATTCCAGTTTAAGCATTGCGTACTTCCTCTTGCGAATTCAGCAGATCGGAGAGCATTTCATTCTGCCTTGCTATGTTATCCTCTGTAATCTTCTAGCGTGTGCCCTCAACCATTACACAAGTTCGAAGGCTCTGATACCAAGTGTTATGATCTTTCTAAGATCACAAGCTCAATCCACCAACAAAATAAAAAATGTAGAAAAAAATCAACTGTAGAATTCATTGATAATCGAAGTCCTTTATTACAACTAATGATACTAACAACTATGGAACCTACTGCTACGCCATTGATGATCAGCAAGGAAAAGAAAAAGAAGAAGAATAAGACTGAGAAAGAAAAGAATCTGGATTGATGAAGAGAGAAGGAAACAGAGAAGAGAATTGGTGTGAATCTTATTTTTTCAGTTATTCCTCTCTCTCTTCCAGCAAGACTACTTATAACAACCTCCATCAACAACCTGTACCCACGTGTCATAATCCTCACCCTCAACTTTTATCAATCAACTTCCAATCCCATCCGTTCATTTTATATTTCTGTTATCCTTCCTATTTTCTGTTATTGCCAGATTCAAGGATCGAATCCCTGCAACCCATACTTTTATCTTTTAACTACAATTCATAACAATGTTGCAGTAAGTAAACCACTACAGGTGGATATGGCGACAAAAATCAAACAAGATCAAGTTGTGCTAGAACTAAGGTGGAAATCGATCTGCTCAAGAAATTTCCAAAGAGAATAAATATAGGGATCATATCAAATGGGTGGTGCAGAAGAAGTGGATTGAGATAAAATATGATTATATGCGCAAGTATTGTAAGACTTGTATGATACAAGGACATAATAAACAACAATGCTATGTGGAACATCCATAACTTCATCCATATAGACAGAAGAACATGGAGAGTGCAAGGGAAGGAGAGACGCAAGTATTATATGTATGTGAATTCAATGAAGTCTTGTCATTTTTTTTAAATGTAACAATGTTGTGATTGGGTATTATTATAAATTAATTTTTATGAATGGTGATAATATGTGGAAGGTTATTGTCACACACACACATATGAATGAAGATTCAATGATCAAGTTAATGATGACATAATCCCAATTATACTCTAATGAATGATCATGACATGTTGTGAAAGGACTTTCTCACAATATTGGGATTCTTAGTTGAAAGAGTATTCTCATATTTGAATCTAGAGCTATCTAATGAATAAATGTTGGGGTGGAGATGGGTGCTCATCCATGAGTTGAGGTAGAGTATCTAGTAATAATCTAAATATCCCTTTCTAATGAATGTTGGGCTTGAGATGGATATTCATCCACGAGTTGAGGCGGAGTATCTAGTAATAATATCTTATCCCATAATAATGACTAATGTAATGAAAGACAAGTACTTTGTGTGGAATAATGCTAAGCACCGAGTGTAAATGGATTGGGATGGATGCTCATCTATGAGTTGAGGTGAGTATCTAGAATCAATCCGTTGAGATGGATTCTCATCTTTGAGTCGAGGCGGTGTATCTAGTAGCAATCTCCATATCCTATAACTATGTGCTTACATAGGATACTAGCTAGTGGATCCACCTAAAATATAATGGTCCTACCTTAGGTAAGTATAAATCCCTTATCTGGTGAGGGTTACACTGGGATTCCGTAAATTGATCACATGGTCTATGTCGCTTAAGGATTACCTCCACAAAGAATGTTAATGAACTATGACTTCTAAAGAATGCACTACTTAGTGTGGGTGGTCGTATGGGATGCCATCTATGCATTGCACAAGTAGGCTTTGAGAGTATTCATATTTTGTTCCTTTATGTTCTAATGTTAAATCAAATGAACGTGCTTTTATTGAAGCTAATGAATAATGCTGACTTATGTGCTTAATGAGATGATGTATGCTTTACTTGGATTGAAATATGAGTTACTTTCTTTTCATGACTTATTGAATATGAATTTTCCTTGTCCGTGGTGGCTCCAAAGGAGTACTTAGTGTGAGTAGTATATGATATGCAACCATACATTACATGACTTAGGGTTGCCTTAGGTGATGGTCCTAATGTGATGTTATGACTTATACAATTTTCGTGTCTCTTAGATATGCTACTTAGTATGGATGGTGGTATGAGATTCTATTCATGCATTGCACTAATTATAGCTTGAGGGTTACTTGTGGTGAAGGCTTAATGTGAAGAATTGGTTTATATGTTGATTATGTCCAAATTTGAATAAATGACTTGTATATTGGTTAAGTTTGTATATTATGCCTTTTATTCTTATGTTCATAATATTCATCAAGAATTGGCATATGCATGAATTTCAAAATAAAATGTCCATTTTAAGCATGTTTTTGCATGGCTATCATACTTAGTACTTAATTGTGCTAATCCATATTTTTCTTATTTTACTATATAATGTAAGTTTTAGCAAGTAATTGAGTCTTCCTATCTTGTATTGGGATCCTTCCAGGATAGTGGTATGTCCTCATGGATTCGAGGACAAAGCATTTTCATATCTTTTATTGTAATAGACTATTTCTAGACTTTTTGTCAAGGCTATTGATTGTAAAGGGCCGTGACTCTATATTCATTTTAAAGACTTGTTTTAGATGGCTATATGAGATGGTAGACTTCTGCTATGTTTTTAAAAAGAAGTTATCGATTGTATGGTTTTAAATAAAGCTTTTAATTATGCACTATTTTGATTATTTTATGTTATGAATGCTATGAGGGTTGTATGAGGATCTACAGAGTCTAGTACCTCGTGTTACGTCTGATGTGTAGGCTCGGGGCATAAAAAATCCCATCTCTAATACTCTAGACCCTATCATTTAAGGACAACCTCGTTAGCTTCCATTTTTAACATTTCAAATGCGACCAACTTCTTATCTTAACTGGTTCTAATGGTCTTCTCAACTAAGGAAGAACTGACATCTACTAAAGTAATTAATCCACTACTCTCTTCAAAAAATTATTTTGGACGAAACTATTGGTGAGCCTCTGAACAACCCTAGCCAATGGTCTCTTTTAAACAATAATAGCAACAAGACTCCTCATACTAAATTTTTTCATATTTAAAGCATCGACCATCACATTGGCCTTTCCTAAATGATACAAAATGGTGATATCATAGTCCTTCTGTAGCTCAAGCCATTTGTGCTTCCTCATGTTTTGATCCCTCTGGCTGAATATGTACTTAAGATTCTAATGGTCAGCGATGTTCTCAAAATATACCACATACACATAAAGCCACCACAACTTAAGCACAAAAACTACATCAGCCAACTCTAAATCATGAGTAGGATAGTTGTTCTTATGAATCTTCAAGTATCTAGAGACATAGGAGATCACCTTCCATTTCTGCATCATAAATCCCCCAACCAGACTCCAGAAGAACCAGAATAAATAGTTAAGTACACACCCTCCTCATGAAAAGTCACTATAGGAGCCGTAGTCAACAAGGCATTGAGATTTAGAAGCTCTCGTCACACTCATAATACCACTAGAGCTCACACTTTATTGAGTTAATCTGGTAAAAGAAGATGCAATAGTTAAGAAGTTCTGAACAAATTGTTTGTAATAACCTGGAAGTTCCACAAAACTCTAAATCTCATTAATTGATAATAGGAATGGTCCAAAATACAACTATCTAAATTTTGTCTAGATCCACCTAAATATCCTTCTTGGACATCATGTGTTCCAAGAATACATTAGAATCAAACCAGAACTCTCACTTCGAGAACTTGGCATATAGTTTCTCTTCCCTCAATATCTGGAGCACAATCTTCAAGTATCAAACTTTGTCCTCCTCCTGCTTGGAGTAAACTAAGATGACATCAATGAAAACTATCACACAATGGTACAAATACAGTCAGAACACCCCATTTATCAACTCTATGAAAGTTGTTAGGAGTTAGTCAAACCTAATGAAATCATAAGAAACTCATAACGCCCACATCGAGTCTTGAAACCCGTCTTAGGGATATCTGATGCCCTAATCTTTAGCTGATGATATCCAGACCTAATCAATCCTAGATAACAAACATGCTCCTTAAAGTTGATCAAATAAGTCATCAATACGAGAAGGAGGATACTTGCTCTTCACTATGACTTAGCTAAAAATAGCTAGTCAATGCATATCCTCATGGTTTCGTCTTTTTTTCTCACAAATAGAACAGGAAAACCACATAAAGACATACTATGATGAATGAACCTCTTACTCAACAAGTCCTATGACTGATCCTTCAATTTCTTCAACTCTATTGAAGCTATGTGATAAAGAGAATAAAGATGTGTTTGGTTCCTAGCTCCAAGTCAATAGCAAACTTAATGTCCCGATCCGGAGGAACACCAAGAAGTTCAATAGGAAACATATTATAATTTCTCGAACCACGGGCACACATTCCATCGGAGTTGGCTCAACAATACTATCCATGAATAAATCTTAAATAGGAAAAACACATCTATTGATCAATCTTTGAACTCGAATGAAGAAGATAACTTTGCTAATGTAAGTGCCACTAGCACCTATCTACTCATCTCTCGGAACACCCAGCATCACTAAGGTTACATTCTTAGGATAATAATCAAGAATAACATAATTCAGGGAGAGGCAATATATACCCAAAATTTTATCAAAGTCTACTATCCCAAAATGACCAAGTCAACCTAAGTCACATACACCAACCAAATAAACAAGTTAGGAATGATACACTCAATCAACCACTAATGACGGGTTTAAAAATATTTATAAGCACATGTATATACAATCAGGAGTATATCAAATGTAGTTGTAAAATAGGTGGACGCATACAAGAAGCTAGACCCTGGATTAAACAATACCACACATCGACGACAAACTAAGATGATACCTATAATCACAACATCTGATTTCTTGACATCAACTTTCTTGGAAAATTATAAAACTCTCCCTTTTGACCATCACCAGTCAAAGTAGTACCCCAACCTCCACCTGGATGAGCTGTAGCACTCCAAATAGAAGCTATTTCACCTTTATTTGACTAACCTCTACCTCGACCCTTAATCGGAGGTATTAAATCTTTAGATGGAACAACAAATATGTACTTTGGGGTCCTGAGTGAGTCTATAAAAAACACAACTTGATTATATGACCTGGATACCTAGAACCATAGCAAGACCTCAACAAAGATAACTACTATGATAGATTAGACAAACTACTATATCCACCTCGTCTAGAACCATAGGACCCTCACGATGTCTGTCCACTCTCAACTACTGGTATGGATTCATGAATATTCCCACGATGCTATAAGAATCTATTACATATATGCAACCTCTGCCTCTAAATGGAGGCAACAAAATTTGACTAGAAGAATGGTCCCTCTTAGGATCCCTAAACTCTTCTATAACCATCAACGCTGCTTCCTTTGTGGTACTCAAAATAGACTGGAAGGAAGCTATCTCTTTTGATGCTGGAACACGTAATATCTAGTGGACAAAGTCAACCATCTTGCAAACTTGTGGACTCCCTCTCCCTTATATAAAACAATAGTCATATAATGCATGGGAAACCTCATCAATCGGGCCTCATACTCAGCCACAGACAAACTGCCATGTCTTATGTACCCAAACCTCAGTCGACTCTTCTCCCCTACACTTAAAGGGGTAAAGTTGTCTTGGAAAGCACTAGAGAATGTATCCCACTCTATCGGGGGATATCAAATTAGTCTAGACCTTACATAAGTCCTCCACCACTCCCACGCAGGTCCATAGAGCTGGAGTGAAACGGAAAAAAACACTATGTGCATCAAATATACACACTACCTTTAAGATCTAATGGCAAAAATTCAAGAACACATGAACATCCTTACTCTTACTACCCTGAAATTGAACACCAGTAACAAAATAAACTCAGGAATAATATGTTCCCAAACACATGGTGTAGAAACCACTAGTTGCTGACCCACCTGATCAAGGATAATCGAAGCCTCATGCATTACAATTGGGGTCTATGTCTCTTTCCTCATCTGAGAACCCTAGAGAAGTTGTCCAACACACCTTGTATCCACAAAAAAGTATATAGAAACAAAGTAGCTATAAACTCAGGGGGAACTTGTTCCTTAACAATTTCAATATGTGGCTCTTGAGAGAACTCTAAACTCGACGCCTAGCTAGTGTCGCTCCATGGGCATGACCTATGCTACTCCGTGAGCATCACCTTTAGCTCTACCTCTACCCTTTGTTGGGGTCTTAGCAACATCCTCGGGGACTGCCTCCCCTGTATCACTAGAAACATCAGCTCTATCCTTGGAATCTGCCAAAATAATACACGACAACTCAACAATAGCAAAGGTAACCATGTATGTCAATAAAAGATAAATAAAAGGAAGTTTCTTAATAGTATTCATACCCTCTCGAACATAATCATTGTACATACGTGAGACCATGAACAATAGGCTCTAATACCATTTGTCAAGACCAAAAAATAAATGTGATGACGCTTATCTATCCACACCAAGACAAGTCAGCCTCAACCCAACAATACAAAGGAAAAGTAGAAAGTAAAAACAAGAATAATACAAATAATGATAACTTATTAAATTCATTCAAAAAGTTAATTGAAGTCGTGAACCTTACCTTCCCGAACAATGTCGAGATCCACACAATCATATTTAGTCAAGCATTCACAATAAGATTCTAGAAATAACAATGCCCATATCATACACTTTGAAAAATGGGTCAATCAGCTCAAAAACCAATTTTGAAAATGAGGTTTGAATGTGAAAATCTTTACTTGAAAATGTTACCCAAGGAAATTGGATATCATTGGTGAAAACCATTTCAAAAAATAGTTCAAATCAATTCACAATCACCATTTTAGTTTAAAAATCATGTTCTTCGAATCTAGTCATTTTCCAATTAAAATTCCATGTTTTGATGTTAAAATCCCTAAATAATCAGAGGGAATTGAAATTTTAGGGTCATTCAAAATTTTATAAATGATTTAGCACACCTAATGTGAATACTTATGAACGAAGAACTATATGTTATGAATCATTTTTTGTTGTTATGATTGTGATAATATACATTGTGGTTGTGATTGTGGATCGTGTGTTGCGAACGCTACACACTAACATGGATTAGTTGCCACATTGCGGCATTATTATTGGATCAGATGTGACGTTCTTACATAATTATAGGATTGCTTTCCACGTTCTGATATAATCTTGGATAGACTACCAAGTTCTGGCTTGCTAATAATTCGTGTTTCGGTTCCATGAGAGGACCAACTACTTGACATAATAGCATATCTTGACTTGTGATAATGCACGTTGTTTGTAAGTGATAATTGATGTTGTTTCTCCAAAATAGTTAAATAATAATGATGAATGATAGATGATTGTTCTACTATGTGAAGGCCAAGGTTTCAAGGGTTTTAGTAATTGAGGGCAAGGGTTATCCATGTGTCGTAATGGAGAGAAGTGGGGGTAGTATAGATGAGGTAACTACTGAGGTGGATTTCACCTTGGAGAAAGGAATTTGTGGCTATTATCTAGAATGATTGGAAGAATATAAAGGTTATGTGGTCCGGGTAGGGTAACATAGAAGAGAAAGTAAGGGTTTGTCGTGGGTGGTTATTTGTAATGTTTGTAGTGGTATTGGTAGACTCTGTGATGTGTTAGAATAGTTAGCTATGATCAAGAACCTAGTAAGTAGGTTGATAGATAAGGCGGTTGGGAGTAAGGGTAGTACTGTAATTCGAGGTATTGAAGCAGGGGTAAAGGTGGAGAGGCGAGTGATTATTACATACTCTTATTAGTTGAATTCTTATATTATGTGATGGGCTTCATGTTGATCGATGATGCCTATCACTACGTGTGGTTTTGTACTGATACTAATCTTGCTATGTCTTTTTGACATAGTCAGGATGTATGGTCGGTGATGTCTTAGTAGGTAAAGACAAAGAAATCTACAGAAGCTTCTATTTTTTCCTTACGCATAGTGGAAGCTATATCTTTCCTTTATCATGTCTTGTTTTATACTCTTAGTAGTTGTTCTACCTATTTAGACTATATCCTTGGGGGTGTTAATTACTTTACAAGTCTTATCCAAATTGTGTTAAAAAATTTTATTTATAAATTTTGTTAGTATATTTTATTTTTATTTATTAACTTTCTGCATGTTTGACTATCAAGACACATGAGGTTCTCCTACTTAGGTCTTAGAGTGGGTTCCCGCACAACCCAATGATTTGGGTCGTGAAAATCGGTATCAAAGCCCAGGTTACCGGTCTCCCAGTACAAGAGCAAAAATGTGGACTAGAATCTTATGGATTGGTGTGTTGACGTCCACACCTAATCTTCAAGAGGCTAGGACGCATCCTCGAAAGTTGTTCCACTTGTTATTTCCTTTTGTGCACTTGGCGTTTGTGGTACGATTTGGGTACAATTGGTATCTCAATGGAGTAAACCGGACGTCGTGGTAAAAACTGAGAGGCTACAAACAAAGAAAATTAAAAAGTGAGAAGGTTTCAATCGGTATCCAACCCTAAAGGTTACAAATTTGCATGGATGGCCATCAATGGTCATCCATGGAACGAACTAACTAGGAATTTGGACTTGGCTGTGTTTTGTATCTTAGAAACTGTTAATGTGTGCTTCTCATTGCCTACGATAAGTTAATGTGAAGTTGTAATTGTTTGAATGTGATAAGGTAATTATGTGACCAATAAACGTCTGTTTGAACCTTAATATATTCAATATGTTGGCCTAGTCATTGAAGTTATGCAAGATGCAAATGTATCGTGAAAATCATTTAAAAAACAAGTTTCTGAAAATGTTTCGGGCAAGGGTCTAGATGAGTTATAATGTGATTCGTAAAATGAATCTTGATGTGTCCTGCGCTTGACTAAGGATTATCTAAGTGTCTGGTGTATTCAGGGGGATGTGTTGGTTGTGATGTTGAATTAGCAAAAATGATTTGGTTCGTGTATCCTAGGATTGAGTGGGGGGTAGACAATGATAATCCTAGTTATAAGGATTAGTCTAAAATTGCTATAGTAAAGTTGGGAACCTTTGTAGAATTTAGAAAAGAAAAGAAACCCAATAATTTGTTGGTATAGGTTATGTTTCCATTTTGGCTGCTGGGGCGAGACTTTCCCCGCCAAGGCAAGGCCGCCAGTATGGGGTTCCTCCCACCAGCGTGTGACAGGGTAAGACAAAATCTCATCTCTGTCTCCCCTTTTTTCCTAGTCACAAATTCAAACCTCGAATGGTATCCGAAGTAACCCTACAGGTCTATCAGTGTTCTACAATCGAGAATAGTTTATAAAAAAACTTAGTAATTAACCATTTACTGTGCAAAACAATTAGAAATAGAAACTAGCATCTACGTGATTACAAAATTAAGAAAGTCATAAAGATAAAAACAAGTTGTCCTAAATTCACAAGCCCAAAGGGGCAAAAACACAACTTAAGAACCTTGGGACCGAGAAATGTCGTTATCAGAATCTAGCTCCTCCAGGGGCACCAGGCCTGTCATAGCCTCTTCTAAACTAGATAATTCATATAAATCCCCCTTCTACACTATGTGAATCTCCTTCCAAGGGCGACGTATGTGAACATAATCTTTATCACCTTCCAGATCCGAACCAGCAGACGGTCCCTCTCTAGATCCATCCTCCTCTCCCGTTGTAACTTGCAATGAAGCATCTCAAGCTCTAGGGCGGTGCTGGGGGAACCATGGTGGTGGGAGTGATCGGAAACCCTTTTTTTCCATTGTACAGATGCCAAGTCCTCCTCCACCTACGTTGCCAAAAATGGGGGCGGAGACCCAATAGGACGAGTGTCGTGTCACACTCCTTGTCCGACTTGTGGCCGTGTGACTGTTGCTAGACCTGCCAATTCGATTCCTCTTTCTCCAAGAATTATAATCCTATCTAACAAAAAGAAGGTGAAGGAGGGGGGGTCCATGGGAAGTACCTCATTAGTGTCGAGAAGCGGCACCCCCTCCCGATTGCATACCTCAGTGATAAGACTAGAGAGGAAGAATACCTTCTCGTTACCTTGGTAAAACAACTTTCACTATAAAAATCTGTGATCCTACATTCAACTTAATGCCCTACACCGCGCATGCCACCGTCAAGGCCCCACAAAACGTCATGTCGGTACGGTTGCCCGATGGAAGACTCTTCCAAGTGAACAAGTGAAACCACATTTTAGTATTCGGTGACAAGTTTATGCTGGTAATAGCATCAACAGTAGGCTAATAGACTCTGTCCCACAAGGTAGGCTACACCAGTTTTTCCTTCAGCCATTCTAGATCCATCTTCCTTAGCTTGGCCTCGTTCTCAACGTTTGACACCTATGGCACCTCTAGAGCTTCATTAATGGTGGTGGCATTCAGGGGGATGTCGACAACTTAGATATGGATGATGGGGTGATGTTTGTCCCACTAGATGGTGGGCAAGATAGCGTATAACTCTTGCATTCATTTAGTACGTGCGACGGGAGAAGCCTCATTCAGTGGAGCTCACCTGAACTCCATCAGACGAGCATAGAAAGTCCGCTCTTTCTCCTACAACTAGAGTAAGACAATAACCCTCTCACAGTAGGATTTATTTTTCCAAAAATTATGATGTTTCTCCCGACTGGAAGCATCAAAAAACCATACAAAAGGTATATTATCCTCGTTAGCACCAACCATTAGAAAGCCTGCAAGAAGTAAAAATATAAATTAGATCCCGATAATATAGAGAATGTACGTTTGGAAGCAGAAGAGGGAAAAATGTTTAGTTAAGGGGTTAGGCTACCGGTTCCTTCAATCCCGCCACAATGACACAAAAAGGCCGCCAGAGCGGGATGAAGGTTGCCAGAGCAGCCTTTATTTGGGATGAACACTAGGCGTGAACATGGTAGCCTTCATCGTAAAACCCCCATTCTGAAAATTTTTTAGTAGATCAGAGTATAATAACTAAACTAGGACCTAAATATAAAACCTTATTAGCAAATAAACCCCTCGACAGTGCCCAAATTTGAGTTTACGTAAAAAAGACCCTTTTACTTCCCCCCATATCCATCTTTGTGCTGATTTAACCAATTTTTTATGAAATCTTTATGCCTTGGATATTCTAGAAACTCTAGGGGACGTAAGGGAAGTAATTCCCATGCTACATTTTTCTATCAAACTAGCAACCTATGTTCATTTCCGAAAACCACCCCATGAACCTATTCCAAATCAATCGTTCAATGTAACACAAGCATAGTTAAGTCAATTACAAGGTAAATAGAGTAAAGAGCGAGAAATGTGCCTTGTATTTGACGTTCGAAATAGAGTGATCAAGAGACTTAGGAGAGTTTTTTGGCGTTTAGGGAGAAATGGCAATTTTTTTCCCTTTTCCCCCTTTACCTTTGCCCAAAATTCCTCCTCAGCGGGAGATCCCTTGGCATAGCGGTCTCGCCTCAAGGGGAGGTTTGCCGAGCTGGTGGGGTCAGGGTATGAAATATTAGATGTGTTTTATCATCATAAATTGCCTCAATTTTCTTCTAGTCGTTGGGTATAGTACTTTTCCAATGTCAAATATTGAAAGTCTTCATTCTTTATCATTTCGTGCTGGCCCTATTCGTTAGCTTCGAAGTACTATGACTTAGGGTGTGTGATTATCCATGCACTAGTCGTTTGAGATTGAATGAGAGTAAATTGGTATGGTTATGACCTGAACCTTCCCTAATTAGGAAAAGCAAAAATTTGAAAATTTCTGGGCCACTATCCCACCAGGGCGGGGCATATGCCGCTAGGGTGGCGGCGCCAGGATGGTGTAAGTTAGCACTTGGGTGGGATAGATGAGGTAGAATGTATATACCACAGATTCTTATTCCCTCTTTTTCCTAAAATTCCTAAATTAGTCATAAAACACCTTAGAAACCCTCTAACAACTGCTCTAAACTTAGGAATGAAGGAAAAAGAGAATTATAGCATGGGGATGACGGTAGCTTGCAAATTTTTGGTCAAATCCATCATCCTGTCATCCGAAAACCAAATTTTTTTTGCAAACTTTCTATTAATGCTTGGCTCCCAGGTAGGCTAGGTTTTTATCAATTGAGTAGTTATCAAACTGCATTTACTGCACAATATTTGTAAATTTTCATTAGGAATATTGCGTAGGCCTTCGTACACCAAATGAAACATGATTAAATCCTAGGAAGAAACCTTAGATGATGAACTAGGGTTAGGTATGGTTGAATTAATGCTTACCTGCTACATGTGGATGGAGTTGTTCATTGGTAATGTTCATCATTATTTGATTTTGGGTGGAATATTTGTTATTGCTTCATTTTAAATCATGCATGTATGTGAATGAAGTCTGTTGATCACACGTAATGTAACTACGTAAAAATGAAGAATTATATGATATGAATCACCTCTTGTTGCATGATTGTGATAATATACATTGTGGTTGTGATTGTGGATCGGGTGTTGCATTTCGAAACACTAACTTGGATTGGTTGCCAAATCAGTCATAATTATTGGATTGGTTGCCACGTTCTGACATAATTATGTGATCGGTTTCCAAGTTCTACAATAACCTTGGATCGGGTACTACGTTTCGATATGTTAACAATTTGGGTTTGAGTTCAATGAGAGGACTAACAACTTGACCTAATAACATATGTTGTTTTGCGATAATGCACATTTTTCATTATTAATAATTAATGTTGTTTTGCTGGAATTGTTAAATAATTATGATGAACTATATCTTATTGTTCTACTTTGTGATACCGTATGTGAAGGCCACGACAATTGAGAGCAAGGGTTGTCTTAATGTGGTAAGGGTGAGAAGATGGGATAGTGTACGTGATTTAGTTACTCAGGTGCATTTCACTTTGGAGGAAGGAATGTGTGGCTAGTAACTATAAAGCTTTGAATAATGTAACATGTCGGGTGGTCCTAGTAGGGTAACATAGAAGAGAAAGTAAGGGTATGTTGTGGGTAGTTAGTTGTAATTTTTGTAGAGGTATTTGTGGATTCTTCGATGTGTTAGAATGATTACGCTATGATTAAGAACCTAGTAAGTAGGTCGACCAAGAAGGCGGTTGCTAGTAACGGTACTAGTGTAATTTCGAGGTATTCAAGCAATGGTAAAGGTGGAGAAGTGAGTGATTTTTTCATACCCTTGTTAGTTGACTACTCTTTCTATGTATTTTTGACATAGTCTGGATGCAAAGTCGGTGATGTCTCATTAGGTGAAGATGAAGAAATCTCCTGCAACTTTTATTTTTCCTTCGTATGGAAGAAGTTGTTTCTTCCCGTTATCATGACTGATTTTGTATTCTTAGTAGCTCTTGTACGTGTTTAGACTAGATCCTTGAGGGTGTTAATTAATTTACAAGTCTTAACCAAATTGCATTAAAAGTTCTTATTTATTTAGGGGATATGCCCAAGTACCCCCTCAACCTATGCCCGAAATCTCAGAGACACACTTATACTATACTAAGGTCCTATTACCCCCCTGAACTTATTTTATTAATAATTTTTTACTCCTTTTCGACCTACGTGGCACTATCTTGTGGGCCCAACAATGGTTGACTTTTTTTTTTCAAACTAGTGCCACGTAGGCTAAAAAGGGGTAGAAAATTACTTATAAAATAAGTTCAGGGGGGTAATAGGACCTTAGTATAGTATAAGTGTGTCTTTGAGATTTCGGGCATAGGTTGAGGGGGTACTTGTGCATTTTCCCTTTATTTAGTGTAATTCTGAGGTATTCAAGCAAAGGTAAAAGTGCAGAGGTGAGTAATTTTTGCATACCCTTGTTAGTTGACTACTCTTGCTATGTCTTTTTGACATAGTCTGGATGTAGGGTCGGAGATGTCTCATTAGGTGGAGACGAAGAAATCTCCATCAACTTTTATTTTTCATTCCGTGTGAAAGAAGTTGTTTCTTTCCATTATCATGTCTGATTTTGTATTCTTAGTAGCTCTTAGACTAGATCCTTGTGGTGTTAATTACTTTACAAGTCTTAACCAGATTTTTTTAAAAGTTATTATTTATAAAATTTCGTTAGTATATTTATTTCTGAATATCAACTTTCTGCATGTTTGACTATTGGGATATGAGGATTCTCCTACTTAGGTGTTAGAGTGGATGCCTGCACGGCCCAGTGAATTCGGTCATGACAATTTTAGGGTTACAAATTACTGGTATAAGCTTTGGATTACTCATAGCATAAAAAACTCCATACTTCTTAGGTTTTATGGTTTAACTCTGCTTTATTAAAAGACTAGGTAATTTGCCCATGCGTCGCGGGCGTAAATAATGAATCTAAGCTTTAGAATAACTTTTTCAATAATAGACTGATATAAGAAAAAACAAGTAAATTTTAGTAGGTTTTAGAACATTTCAATAGAATTAAATGATTTGACATTATCACATACCTCAAGAATTGTAAATATATAATTAATGATTAAAAATATCTTGATATCTAATCATTTTTATCTTTTACATAATTTATCATAATATATATTTGATGATATAATTGTCTAATTAAAATTGAGTGATGTTGTAATGTAGCTATTAAACATCACTTTTTAATTTTTTTTTGTCTATGAAAATATAGAATTTGATAATATATGTGGTTAGAATAACTCTCTGTGAAAACATTATTTGAAATTTTTGATTATCAATATTATTTATAAATTAGCTAAAACCGTTAATAAATGTACACCAGAACTGAAGTCAAACATTCACAACTTTTGGTTATTGTTACTTTGTTACTCTAAAAAAATTTATAAAGAAAAAAAATATATCTAAAACAACAACAAAATAATATTGTTTACCCTTTTAGAAATTCATTATTCAATAAACTACTGCTCTGAAGACCCTTCTAGATGCTTCATCAATGCTTTACGACTTATTCAGAAATATGTATGTATAATTGTTGCATTATGAAAGTACAAGTAGATAAAATGTTCAATTCTAAACTCATGTTAAATAAATATTCTTGAACATTAAAAAATAAAAAATTAGTCTAACCTAGATAACTCAAACGCTCAACAATGACTTGGAACATGAAGGACAACAAATCTATATTAATAGACATGTCTTTTGTAGTTTAAGATATTACTTTTATTTGGAGTAGCTTTGTTTCATATTCTTCAAATTAAGTTTGCTGAAAATAGTCGTCATAACTCACACCAAAAATACTTAGAAGAGCCAAATGAGATAAATGAATGAAATTTTTTGTCCAAGTGAGATAATATACATACCAAACGAAAAATAAATAATAAAACTTTAAGGAAACAATAAAACAACGAGAAAAAACACACATTAAAGGGAGTAAACTATGAGATATCCAATGATGATAACAAATCATTGTAACTAGAAAAGTTCTTATGTTTTGGAATAACATACCAAAAAATGATTGACTAACACTTCAATCAACTTTCAATCCGTAATGTACTCATAATATCCACCGATGAAATTTGGTAAAAATAGATAACAACAACATAAATCAAAAAAATATGGGCATGCAATGTTTTTAACTCTCAAACAATTTTTTAAAGAACACAAAATCACATCCTTGTATGTGAAGGAATGACGTATTGATGAATAAATTATAGATTTGTAAGAGCTTTTTTTTACTGTACCTTCAACAATTCCAATAGAAAACTTGCTTGAATATCCAATTCACATTTGTTATTTAATCTTTACTAACAAATACTTATAACAATAACTTTGCATAATCATAACCAACAAAGTTTAAAGCATGTAGTCAAAAATAATAATTAATAATATAAGCATAAATTAATGGCAGTAATAAACATACTAGGATCTTTAAAAAGAGAATGAAACATAATGGAAAAATTCGTGTCCATTGAATGTCCCGTGTCTCCTTAAGAAAATTATTCCCCTCCAGTAAACGATGTTTAAAGGAATAGATCCTCTCAAGATAAAACGAATATATTCAACAATGTATTAATACAAACCAATGGTGTCAGTGGTTTATTCAACAAGAGAAAAGTACACAATTATTAAATTGTCTAGAAAAAGCATAAGAAAACGTTGTTATAAAATGAGAGGAAATCCTCTATTTATAGAAAACAAAGGGTATTGGGAACAAATGAATATTGTCTCTTATAGGAAAGATTGCAACTCTTTGGAAAAGTTACAACCTTCGGAAAGGTCACAACCTTTCATAAAAGCCACAACTTTTCATAAAAGTCACAACTCTTCATAAAAGTCAATTTATTTCATAATAGTCACAAATTTACGAAAAGGTTATAACTCTTTGAAAAAGTGTTAAATCTTCGAAAATGTCACAACCTTTCATAAAAAACAACTTTTCATAAAAGTAAAAATTCTTCATAAAAGTCACAATTTTTCATAGAAGTCATAATTTTTTCATAAAAGCCACAACTTTCATGAAAGGAGAAGGGACGATTTTGGAAATAAATTAACTTAAAAGGGAATCTATATCACGAACAAGACTCTCTCTCAAGAGTTGCATTCATCAAAAATGTTATTTACTTTCCTATACAATAATGTTCTGTAGCAGTTTAAATTATAAACATTATTGGTAGACCTAGTTATGAGCAACTAAAATCATAACTAGGGTTATGAAACTTAAAGTAGGACTAATGAAAATAGATTTTTTACATAAAAATCTTCTCATAAAGCAATTATCATTGTGAATTAAGGTTATTTCATATATATTGTTTTTAAATTGTTGCAAACATTATGAACTAACCCGTACTCTGACATAGGAAAAAGGATCATTAACATGTATATGGGACTTCAAACCTTCATCTAATAACTTGAGCTCGAGAAATTATACCTAAATGAGCCTTTGATGAATAAACAAATTAATTCAACACCTAAGTGTCGGCAAGAAGTTCGGGTGACATTTTATTAATTAGGTTGAGAGGCTTTAGGTGACTTATAAATTCCTCAATATTTCATAATGAACACACTTGAATGATTTAATAGTAAATTATCTTTTTGAGTTCTGATATCCAAGAATTATAATCCTAGCTTGTCTCTTATTATGTATTATAATACAACAAGTTAAAATAGCTAGGAGTTCTCCTAATTTTCAATAATAGTTGCCAATTAATATCTCATGAGCAAGTAATAATGACTAACAAAGGACCTCTATAATCTGATTTAAGG